>DWFO01000083.1:0-27567 GCA_018246595.1 Mimoniades nurscia nurscia
TAACTGGTGAAACGTGGGAATGTTCTACATTCCTCTGCCTACCTCTTCGGGGATTACAGGCGTGAAGTTACTTTCTTATATTTTTATACAATGTATAATTATATTAAAAACATGATGTAAGAAGCTACAACTATAAGAATTCTGATTCAAGTAAGTATATTTTTAATTTAATATTAATACTTGTATTTTTTTTAACCCCAAATAGCTCGAACAAATTAAATTTATCTTACATTTTTGTTTGGGTTTTTTTCTATATAAACAAAAAATTAATGTACAAAAATTACATAAATGCGAATAAAGTAAAATGTATGACGTTTTTTTCACTGCCTTAACTGCAAATAATTTGGTAGCGTCGACAAATTAATCCTTTGTGTATCAAATTATTCGCACCTTTATTGCTATCGCAAAGATTATTTGGGTAGATATTATTTTTTTACGTTTAATTAAAAATACCTAACTCCGTATGTATATTCATTAGTTTCGTATATGAAATACGTTTGCTTACGTACGCTGCATAAATTTTTTTATCGAAACGTACCGTACGCAAAAAAATCACCTCATCACGGTATATACGCGACCCGCCGAGAGTAACCCTCCTCGTTGTTTTTAATACCATACATATTTCGTGCACGAATACTTTCATCTTATTTGCATATGCTGGGTTAATTTTATCCCGAACGATTTTTTCTAGGTATACCAGACCAACTTAGAAAAAACGCGCACGCGAGGGTTAAATTTTTTCATAACGAAAATAACTGTCATTACAATACTATCCAGGGAAACTGTACGAAAAAAATCCACAATTCATTTCTGTTTGTTTCAAACGCAACATCTGCTATTTTTTTAATAACTTTTTTTATTTATTTATTATTATATCACTACGTGCCGCTTTGCATTTATATCGAGAGATCAATTTGCATTTTATAACTTATTGTATCATTTCATTACTTTGAAACACATCTGCGGACGAAACAAAGAAACACATATGTGACTATAATGTTTTTTGCTCGTCAACGGCCAAGTTTGAAGCGGGTTTAAATTGTTAATTTGTCGACATTTCATCCGTAGGTACGATTTAAGATCCAAGTCCGGAATAAATCATGAGTGTACACCGGCCGTCTATGCCTTGTTAAAAAAATGCACCTGAATCGTCGGTCGCGCATTGTTCAAATACTTTGTGTGTATTTTATTAAGAGTTACAATAAAAAAAATTTTTTTTTAGTTACAATAACAACAAATAGGGTCAATGATCAAGTTTCATCGGACCTACAGGTGTTCGAGTTTTCCTAATATAACCACTTCCTACCGCCTCGCTGCGGAAACATGGATGACCGGACCGTTATTGGCCCGCCGTATATGATAGCACAGTGATTTCAATATAAAGAACCGCCTTGAACCGGTTCTGTCCAGTTATACCGTATCAAACTTTGAGTTTTTAATGGGCATTCGCGTGTTCAGTTATAAAATATTTCAAGTTATCTAGTTATAATAGAAGGAACAATTTGATCTGTGATTTATATTTATTGTTTGTGCATGGTGGTCGCTGACATAGCGTGTTCTCAAGTTGCGTTATATAGCAACAACACGATTTAAAATTATATTTATGTGTATGCTTTTACGACGACAATAAATTACGATTTAAATAAGAATATTTATAGTTCTCAAAATAAATCTCTTGGTATAATAAGTAATAAAATATATTTTTCACGATGCGTCACGTCAGGATTATTTAAAGCCAGTATCATTGTTGGTTGCCAATTGTTGGTTAGCTACTTTAAAAAAGTTTGCTAACTCTTTGAGTACAAGTGACTTGTTTTTGAGTGATCACTCTGCGAGCTTTATTATATCTCATCTTTAAAATGGCTAAAGCTTTACTCATGATAGGCTAAGTTGATTCTACCATTAATAGATTTATTCTGTCAGATTAATTTAAAGAGTTCAATTTATTAGGGAAAACACAGCTTGTTGCGAAAATTTTGGATTCTAATTATCCACGTTAGGTGTAAAGTGATCTTGGAATAATTAAACGCCGCCTGAAGCTGACGGATCGACTCGCAAACTTTTTCTATAACCGTTGATCAAATCAGGATTTTTACCGGAAATGGTCGATTTCGAAATTTTAATTTCAAGTGGACACTATTAAATAAGTCAAATGAGAATAAATTTTAAACATAGAGTATGGAGAAGTGTGTTTGAAAAATAAATTTATGGTCGCGAAAAACAAATAGGAGATATTTGACTGATACCTACCACGTCAACCCTCAATGTTTAACTTTCTCACAGACCTGCGTTCACAGCCCGATGACCTTCGGAACGATTGCGGCATTATCATTCAAAATCGAAATTTAAATCAGCATCACCCAAAAATGGGGACAATACGTCACCAACATCCCGGAACGCAACGGAAGCAGTTGCCAAACCGGACGGCGAATCCTCCTTATCCATATAAACATCCATATATACATTAGGAAAAAAGCAATCACTATGCATTTAAGATTATGTGATGCTCGAAGTTTTATCCAAAATCACCTTTAACTTAGTACGAATAAAGGTGATATAACAGTTCTTTGTGATTCAAATTGACTAACTATAAGAAAAGACGCTCGCTTGAATGTGCCGGCTTCCGGCCGTGGCTCGACAATCGAATCTTTTTACAAATTTGCATACTATGCCCGTGACGTGGGAAAATTTTTGAGTTTATGGCACAATGATCACCGATTACATTTACGTCCATTGATCACTAGTGACGTTAGGGCGATTACGCACTTGCGTATCGATTTTGCGACTAAATTTTGTGAGAATTAGGGACGTCAGAACAATTTCTCTTGTACATTAATAGAACTATGAGAAATTTGAGTGAATATAAAGTCAGGGTGACTTTTGAAAACTGTGATTTGATATTGATACAGAAACTTTACTGTTTCTGATACAGTGCCAGATTAAACATAAAATTTTAATGTGTGACGACACAGGCCTCGCTGGCCCTTGTTTAGATTACAGCTAATGACAAATATTTATGAGCGTTCGTCTGTGCTTCAGAAGGCACTTTAAGATACATTCGGTGTTACAGTTAGATTGAATGAAATTAATTTATTTGTATGACTAACAACATAATAATAGTGCCAGTACACAATGGGGGAACATTTAATTATACAATAATAATAAAATATAAACTTGATCTTATATTTTTAAAATACAGTTCTCATAATAAATGTACTTACCTACTTTTTATTTTAATTTACAAATATACATTTAATTTACTTTAAGTATTAATTTACACGAGTATATAATATATTATACGGTGACTTCACATAAAAATGACAATGTCAAACTATAATTAGTAACAAAAGAAAACTGAAAGATATATGTACATATGTAATGTTTCTTTCATCGATCCACATTTCAATTTTTAGCTACAATGTACGTACATAATCGCAAAATCGCAAATAAAAATGTCGCTCATTATAGATTCATTTGAAAGTAACGAAAAATATTGTAATATATTCAAGAAATACAGACCCTTATGCTTTTTCCATGCGATTATCACAAGTTCTTGAGATATTCGATACGCAACGAAGCTGTTGTGTTGAAGGACTATGCAAATATGTGTGTATTGAATATATAGACATTCAATTCTATAGAGAATTGGATGTGAAAAACTATTTTTTTTATATTACTGAAATAGTTGTATCGGCCACAGATAAATTAAAAAGGATTGTTTTGCTGTTATTAAACGTAACATCATGCCTGTAATCCCCGAATAGGTAGAGAGAGGAATCTACAGTCCCAAGTTTCACCAGTTACGTTTACGCCCAACTATGGAATAGGTGGTGAGCCTATTGCGATACACCGGGCACACATCCAGACTCCGAGCCACTACTAGAAAATCAAATTTAGAAAAATTTAGTAACGCCCCACCCGAGAATTGAACCCAGGTCCTTCCGATCGGCAGTCGTACTTGCAACCACTAATTATTATTAATTTTAAAATATAGAAACTTTACTGTTGACACAATATTTACAGCTGGTTTCATAATGGACACCGGTCTCCTAGAATGCGACGAGCTGAAGCCAAGTGAGTCTTATATATGCATATTGATAATAATCATCTACCGTTATTTATAACAAATAAATACTTAAGCATATTGGTCCAGTGGTCAAAGTCCCGGACCCTTGATCAGAGGGTGCGTGTTCGATTCATATCCAGGACAAATATTTGTAAGATGAGCGTGAGTATTGATTGTGAAAGGGTTTACAATCATCTACATATCTTATTAGAAATGTGTGTTTTGTAATCTATTAGCTGTGTGATAGCTAAAGCACAAATCCGCCTAGATTGAAATCTTAATAGCAGTGCCTGAGTTGTCCCAATATGTTCCAATATACTGTAATCATATTTATTGTTCCATCAATACCGTTTAACGCAGTTAGATCAAAATTGTCAATCAATATTCTGGCGTTTGGCCAGTTCAATATTATATGGAGTTCTTCAAAAAAACGTAACCAAAGTCCTTCAGGGCCGGCAACGCGTTGGTGGTGATACCTCGGGTGATGCAAATGTTCATACCACTTACCATCAGTTAAGGCCTGTTTGTCACCCGTTTGCCTGGTCTGTTACCCGTTTGCCTGTCTGTCAGCTAGTACAATAAAAACTAGGAGTCTACCTATGAAGATACTAACAAAAAAGCTCGAGATATATAATATTTTATAAATATATGTGAATAATACATACCTGTTTTAATTATCATTTCACAATACTGTTTATAAAGTTAAATACCTATATTAGGTACACTGATAGGAGATGATATTATTATTCGCGTTACTATTTTCGAGAATTTTCCATATTTTTCCTACGGAGATATAAGTAAACATCGGTAGGAAGTCACACATTACTGTCATAACAAAATGGCAATACAAAATAAAAACCACTTAAGCGAGCAAGACCCACCCACATGATGCAAAAAAGTGCGTGACGCACCCCCACACGAGGGCTTTGCCAAATCGCCCTTCTCGATCAATTGGGAACTTCGCTCCACGATTGGTTAGCCCACACATCCCCTGTGACACATACCAACGTAACATGACATCTGTTACCACACACGACTTCCCGTTGCTACTACCACACTGTATTAACTGCGGGGCGAGCAGAAGCTCAAGTTAAAATGGTGTCATAAACATGTGTGATGCAATTTTTATTTTCCCCGATTTCCCCTAATTCGGGAAGCTTCGGCACATCCCGCGGGAGCTCCTCCAATCAAATTAAATCCCCGATTGACGTTCCAACGTTTGAGTTCGGTACCTGTTCTATTCTACAGTAATGATTGTCGCAAAATGGCGAAAAGTCAGGCATGTTAAGTCGATGTGAAATATTAAATCCGTCGTATGACTGGAGAGACCAAAATTAATGAGCCGTTAGGATTTTTTGTTTATGGTTGTTATGGAAAAGTTCATTAAAAAAGAAAAATATTTTTAAAGCCCATATGCCAACAGGATGTCGTACTGACTTACTGGTGGAGTGTTCCTACCGGAATTGTATAGCGTTTATGCTTTTTTTACTATGTATATTAGGGAACGGATACCGGGCTTCTGTCTATGTGCTATAATATATAATTTCTACTCATTAATTTCTGTGTGCATCGTATAGTGACAGTATTGGCATCTTAATGGCGCCAACAACCAATTATCCACATTCTTCTAGTTTAAAACATTACACAAAAATAAAGTAAAATGAAGCACAATATAATAAAAATTTCAATAATTACCTACATTAATAAATACACACCTTAATGCTGTTCAAATAAACGAAAAGTAACACAAAAAAAATAATGTTATAAGACTTTAATAAAAATGTGATTACATAAATTACTCCGTCAATCACGTTTAATGTAATATCAAATGATTGCAAATTTTAATGTTTTATTTTTCATTGTTCCTTTACATTGTTATGTATCGTGACGTTGCATTTGTAAATCGAACTTAACTCGTTCTCAGAAATTGAGGTTTTGATTGCTAAATTGCTTCGTACTCATTTTCGAAATTCGAATTTAAACTGTCTTCGACCAGTGACCATGTCTGCATAAAAAAAACACTAACAGAATAGTAGTGGCTTAGAATTAAGCCGGCCGATCCGAGGGTCTCGGGTACAAGTCTTGGCGCGCCGCTTTACAAAAAATTTGAATTAAAATTTATATATCACTTGCTGTGACGGTGAAAAAAAATATTGTGAGAAAATCTGCACATTTTAATGTTCTCCAAAATGTTCTCTTACGCATGGGAAGTCATCATATCCAAACTTCACCACGGAAAGAGACTTAACCGTTTTTAATTCATTATGAAAAGATTTTCTGATATTGTTTTTTGTCTTATAAATAGAAATAAATTAAAACACTATTTCACTGCTTAGCCCAAACGTTGGCATTTAATACTATTATGAGTAACATTAAGTTCGCTTTCTGTTACAAACAACATGAAATGATGTAATGAACAATAAATTGATTAACCGGCATCTTATCTTTTCCCATTCATTATTCATTGTTCTATTATCTTCGTCGTTTTAATTCCGTTATATTTTGTAAGCAAATATCACAGAGCACTATATTTATACCTATGTATATCGATCCATCCACACCTAACGTGTTTTAATGAACGTTACTTTTCATATAAATTACTTTCATATCGATATCTTGATGATTACTGCAGAATACCCACAGCATATATCAAATGTATGTTAGATCATTTTTAAATTAATGACCTGAAATGTTTCCCTAATGATATGACAACAAAAATTATTTAACAAACTATACAACCCAAATTCAACAAGAACATAATTAGAAATTCGAAAACTCTAGTCTAATCGAGAAGTTCGTTATTGGAAGTATATACATACATTGTTCCTTTAAGCGAACAGCACACATGTTACATTAAAAATATAATTTTGTACATTTCGAGGTGGTCGGCGCGAATTCTTTTGTTGAGTTTCCAAAAAACACACGGGCGATTTTCAAAAGAGCGCGCGATAATAATTCCTGTCAGTTTAGTACAAATTATGGCGGTGTGCAGTAAACTTGTTGAAATTCTTCATCGTAAAAAAACAGCGTCGTTATTTCGAAAGCAGGAAAGTTCGGAATTGTTTGAAAACCGGCTGCCCGACTTGTTCCTGTTACGCTTAATATTTTTACGTCAGTTATCGTATTATGACAAATAGGTACTCATTACACATTATCAGCCTGCTTAGTGGTGTACTGAGACAGGGTTGTAGGACATCCGGAGGGTATGACTAAAAAGGTTGGATTTTTTCATGATTAGGATAAAATATTAGTGTAAAACTATATTGTATTATAATGTGACAATGTTAGATTATAATACCGCATAATTTTACACTAATCTTTTACACACTGATGTATGTACCTACGTAAAAAATTATAACGTGACATCGGGCCTGTAATCCCCCAAGAGGTAGGCAGAGGAGAGTTGGTTCACTCCCACGTTTCACCAGTTACGTTTACGTCCCACTATGGAATAGATGATAAACGGTGGTGGAAAAAATTATGTTTTTAGTTAAAATGCACTAATTTAACACCTATCCAACGTCCTTCTTTACGAACTCACACCGATTATTGCAAGATCGCAGTGAACACGGAAAGTACAAGTCGCGGTTGATGTCCTGAATGTATTCATGTCATTCCATTACTAGTATTAATAATTCCATTAGTATTAACAATAACTCTGTAATAATACTATTCAACGTAAACAACATCAACGTAAGGCGACTAAGCCAGTAGTTGTTTACGCCTCGTGTTCGATCGTGGCGGGGTGGTACAAAAAGTTCAATTGTAAAATCTGGCGTTCAAAACAAGTAGCGGTAGCACATGTGGCGAGCATGACTCATGTGGTGTTGTCGCCAGTACATACATCCATACATATGTGTATATATAGCAGGGCTGGGGTCCGCTTTCAAGGCCACGTGAACTGCCGCTATGGTCGTTTCAAAAAGGAATTATCAAACATGTTGACCTTATATCACTTACCTTACGAGTACTTCGTTATTAGAAAGATCATATCACAAGACGGAGATAGAAGAGTGATATGTATTCCCACGTGTCACCAGTTACGTTTACGTCCCACTATGGAATAGGTGGTGAGTCTATTATCATACACCGGGCACGAGTCTAGACTTAGTGCCACTTCTAGAAATGTTAACTAGAAATTTTAGTGAGAAAAGAAAAACCCAGGACAATTTTCATTGATGAAAGTATTATATGGAATCTCTTGTTCTGATAGCGATGCATCTAACGGTGCGTGGTTCAAAGCTTACGCAACTGCAGGATTAAATATTTGCATGTATTACGTATCGTAAATACATAACCTATCTACTCTATATGATAAATATTATCATAGCAACACCTCACGCCTGTATTTCTTCACAAGGATAGGCACTGAACGATAAAAACAAAAATATTAATAGGTTCAATTTACAATCTTAAAATCCAAATAATAGTCAAGAAAACGTTGACCGAATCTCTTATTTAGAGAGTTCTCAAAATTACCTAAAGAACCATTCTGATTCTTATCTAAATAAAATTCCTGATTCATTGTTACATTCTTTTAGGGCGGCTCAAAATCTTGCGACCTATTTTTAAGTATTCTTATATTATTAGAAAAGCCACTTGCTACTGTTTAGCGCGTTGAATACTCAGCTTAATAATAACATCTGTCCACATAAACTAGATACTGCCTGTGCTATAGTAACAAGACATGTGATAAACATGTAAGAAAATATATGTGTAGAGTAATAATTTTATAGTTAGACAAGTCATACACTCGCGCTCATCACACGTATGTTAAGTTGTTCTCAAATGGAAATCGAACCCACTACTTTTGAACTTTTGACTGGAGTATGAAAGACCTTAACCACTGCGCCAACTGACTTTAAAGAAATCATGCACGATTATATGTAAAGAGTTTGTTACTTTTGGATTTTTTAATCACAACAGTTAGAAATAAAGGGTTCAAATCTATGTAGTTGAATGAATAGATATATTAATATTGGGAATATGATGAAAATTATTATTAAGTATTGAATGTAAAAAGACCACTAGATTTTTCAAAACTCATCATAAGTACATTCGTCGGTCGAAACTTAATAATGTTCCATGTTTAATTCGTACAAAAAACGCGCGACTCTACAATTTGGAAAACGGGTTCTGTAATAATAAATTATAATTTCTTGTATTTGTATATTATATTGTTGGTGTACTTAATTTGTTCTGATAATTTCTTGTATTAGTATATTCTATTGTTTAGTGAATTTCTTATTATCAATACAAATACTTAAAATTATATTTTACACTTAATTAGTTATTTGTATGAATAAACAAAACCTGCACTATTTAATGGTTTCAGTACTTAAGTCTAAGAATTTTTTGTCTTATAATTTCACGCCAGGACCCTTACGAGGTACGTAGAGAAAACTATAATTAATGCCTAATATGGAAGTTAAACAACTTTTGTTCTTAATTTTTACGTTGTCACTTAACAGATTATTTGGTACAGGAATGAAAATTATGACAGTCATTTGGCAAGCGTACCAGCTAATGGAGACGTCCTCGTTACGATTCCCGAATCGCGTGCTGTCGATTTTATTTACCTCTGTGTTTCTAGTAGTATCTCGGAATTTGGATTTGTGGCAGATACATGGCATTGTCTCACTGCCTATACCATGGTGGGACGTAGAATTTAACTAGTAAATCGTTGCAAAGTACTACACCCCTCTGTTTACCCGTTAGGGGAGTACAGGCGTGACGGCAAGAATAAAACTAAAAATCATAGTTTTCATGATCGCTGCGGACCTTCATAATGTCGAAGCGAGCCGGCATTAGATCACCTATGATTACGAGGGCTGCACCCCTATTACATTAATATGCCGAACCCTTTCCCGATTCATTTGCCTCTACCTATCTCTAGCTAGAGGTAGAGTGAGCTCTACACGTATACGGTCGTGTGGTACGTGCTTGGGCATTCTTCGCTTGTTTTTTTATTTTTCAGCTATTATTTTATAGTGTGACGCGGACCTTCGTTTTCGAGGAACATGATGACTTGATCGTTTATTACGAATACATGCTTGATTGGTGTTTTTGTTATTATGACTAATATATAATCACGACAGACCCCTTTTAGGGTAGGCTGGGAGCACCAAATGCAAAATTTCTGTGTTTAATTACATACCTATATGCTCGTCAAGTGTGCTTTTCTTTTGTACATACATAGATTAACTGCAACAAATATAAATGAGAGATCGTCATAGAGTTGATAGATCTATATAGCTTACTGTTATATTTTAACAAAATTAATGATAACTTATCATTGTCATTAGCTCAATTTAGTGATGTAGACAATTATTTTTTGAATTGAATGCATTGTACAAGATCTGGTGTTAAGATAATTATATGTAGTATACATGAAATTTACTATATTACAATATTTTTGTTATTATTTAAACCTGTCAATAATTATCTGCATATTATGTTATGTTTAGGTTTATCTCATATCTACGTTTGAGTTTTAAAATATTAGATATCTTTTTTGTGATAGTAAATCATAAGTTTCAATTTGCTTTTAAGTAAAATTTAAAAGGTCGTTTGAAAGGAAAAACATATCTACTAAATTAATACAAACAATTATCGCGCTTAAAATAACTGTTAAGAATTTTCAACACCACCAAAACTATCAATTCTACTTCACCGCTGTACACCCCTTTACTCCAAACGCAACGTTCCAGCATGACGTATCACCTCTGCATATTAATTCGGCGGTTAATTCCAATAATAATAATAATAATAATAGTCCACAGACCCTAAGTCTTTGTTTCAATCCCCAGGGCCCGTGACGCGGACCTTGTTCTGTTCACGCCAAACAACAATGGCCCGAATTCTTTTGTACGATTTATGGATTTTTTAATTATAACTATTATTACTAACCCGTGCTCTCACTGCTTGAATCCGATGTATGTTTAGGTGGAATTTTATAGCGCGTTATTAATAATTATAGCTGAAATTAGAACTATAATAGGTAAGTTGGTCTCCAGAGTTCTTTCTAATAGGATTTTCACAATATTTAAGATGGTACATTTTCAATAGTTACATGGTCTAGTTAAACAGGAAAGTAAATGGATAAACCACGTAATTGTTCGCCTTAACCGATTCGATCAACTCAATGGTTAGTGTGAATATACCCTTACTAACGTTTTTGTAACAATTTCATAGCGTGTACTTAATGTATTTACTTAAACACAAAACTGTATATTCCACATTCTTACGCGATTAATGTGTTGATATTAGAAAAGAAATAAGATCTCAAGGGGAAAATATAGATTGTTTAACATTTGTTCGTGACATAATGTTTAACAACAGCTGCCTATGTTCCTGTAAGTTTTAAGGAATTTTTAATAGAATGACTTACGATAATGTGGTAATTAATTATTTTTATAGCCTCTAATATTATATATAATTGATGTTATCAAAATTTATTTTTATACATGTCATTCTGAATATTTTAATAATAGTACGTATGTCGCAAAGGTGCAAATATGTCAAAAATTAGAAAGAGTTAACGAAAAGCATATCAAAGTAATCGTAGAAGAAAAATATTCGGCTGTCATTATTCAACGACACAAATGTCAATGAAATTTGATATATGGAAATTAACATAAAAATTGGAAAATGTAAATTAATAAACAAAATTAAAATAAAGCCATGACATTGAAAGGGCTAAAATGCCAGCTAAATAGTTATGTATACATAGCACATCAAAACAATGGATAAATGTATTGACAAATTTCTAGTAAATTACAATAGGGGTTGTGTTGAAAGACATTCTGACAGCTCTGATTTCGATGACACCCAAACAGTTCCGTTTATATCACTGAAAGATGGTAAGCATAGCCGTTTTCATAAGAAACTTGAAAAATATTCCAAGGCCAAGATAAAGTACAGTTTACTACCAAACACAACCAATAAGAAGGACCGAATACAACCCCACCTAACGAAGACGGACGACGACATGATCCCTGTTCGCGACGATGTGAGTCAGAAGAAAAATCGTCACCAAGAAGTCAAAAATTGTAATTTAAATAGCAGAGAAGACGAAGTAATTAATAATGAACAATTTACAAATCATAACGACGTAAAAGAAAAGGCGACGCCATGCTATTCACGCCTTTTTAGACGTCCCAATAGTAATGTAAAACAAATTTCGGGTACCGAGAAAATTCCAGAGGGCAATTTGGATAGCGGTAAAGTATTTTGTGCAGATTGCGAGCGTAGACGAATAAAAAAGCTCAATAGACGCCGACAGAGCTATGTAGTGCAACCAGTTTTAGCTGTTGACAACATGCAAGGGGGACCAGTTTCGTTTGGACATGCAAACGATCGCGTACCGTTATCACAACATAACCATAAGGTTATGAAGAAACAGGACTCCCACTCGAGTTACAAACTGACTTCATCCGAATCTGAGATTGAAAAGAAAGATCAACGAAAGCGTCTCAGTCACCGGCGAAATTTTGTAGACAGATTTCAAAAGGAGATGAGAAAGGAATATTTAAAGTATGAAAAAGAAATACTACGAAATCGGATCCAACAGTATCCTTCGAAACGAGATTACCATTATCCCTGTCAGGTCTTTTCCACGCCGTATTTTCAGTCACATAATAATATTAGCATTCGAGAGGCTAACCCAAGTAATATACCATCAACCTCTTCGGGCTTTTGGGAGTATCTCTTTGAAAAAATACGTGGGAAGCATATGGAGAAATGTGACATGGCTAAACCATGCTATTGCCTTCCTCAATCCGTACTTACACCACAACAGCAACAGCAACAGCAACAACAACAAAATGTCGCTTGCTCTCCTGAAGGCTCTGATCACTTTGAAGCACAATCTGAAGAAATTTACGCGAAACCAAAAGAATTCATTCCTGAGTGTAAAAGTTGTATGCAACAAACGGACGAAGCGACAGAAAGTTTCTATAAAATGCAACAAAAGGCGAAGAAAACTGGGCCACAAAATGTGAAATGTAAATGCTATTCCAATAAAAAGCGGAAACAAGAGCCGGATCCTTTAAAGTATCCACAAAAGTCAATGACACAAGGCGACGACACGAGTACGAACAGACCCTGTCAGGTTCCGCACGATGATATCACCAGGGCTGTAGAGGAGAAATACAATGGAGAAATATTATGTATTCACAATCCACCTTGCATATTAATTAACGGCTGTCTTAATTTGCCCGCCGCGACGGAGACTGCTCCCACACAAGGCAACTTTTGGCCCGTAACTCAGGACAAGAAATCGAGCTTTTATCATATATGTAGAAAAATAAAACGTCCGAAAAGTGGCCGGAACGAGCAAGCGGTTCAGTACCACCCGCCGCGAATCGAAGTGCAACAAGCTTTGCAGATAAAAACAGAAAAAACTGTTCAGAGCATATGCAATCACAATCCACCCTGCGAAGTCGTGTATGGATGCTACAAACCTAAGTATGACCCGAAATTGGATAATTCGTGCGTGCACGTGCCAATGTGTCAGGGGCTACCGGAATGCTTTATGAAAGACAGTCTAGAGAGACCTAATAGCAAGCTATGCGAGCATAAGCCCAAGTGTAAGGAGAGACCGTTGTGTTCGAGAAAGTTCGTCGTGCTGACGGCTAAAGGTACCACGGGTACGCAAGTACGGCCAAAGACAAAGCTGGTGTGTCGTCACGAGCCGCCGTGTATCATGATACCGAAGTGTCTCGCCCGGATCATATCGGACAACTTCATACCCTACGAAGCGATACCGGACTGCGTACACCAGCCCTGCTGCGACATGATACCGGCGTGCTGCAGGAAAGCCGCCAAGGAAATGGTCTCTGTTTCGTCACAATACCCCAATGCCTCGTGTAGAATAGTCTAGAAACGTGACGTCATAGATTTTTGTCCGCACATTACAATGTACTGTAATTACATTGTGACGTCAGCAAAAAGTCGAAGTAGTTGGTTGCTTAAAGGCTTTGTTCTAACAGTCAATAAAATAGTATGATGAATTATGTGAAAATTATATTTGATGTTACGGCAGCTTTGCGTGTTAACCGTTCTAATGAGTGCTGAAATGCGAATATGAATAATTTTCTACTCTACTTCGTTACCCCATTACACATTCCTAAGAGGGAAACATATGTATAGATATTTCATTGATTAATATATTCAGATTAACGGTATACATTCTTACACGCTGCAAGAAGCAATCAATAATTTGATTTTTTTTATTCTTTGTGAAAAACAAGGGTTCTTACAGGTTAATATAGGTACTGCTAGTCTGATATAGTAACCAGTTTTTTCTATATTATACATCTTGGCTCTGAAGCAATTGCTCGATATATGTAACTGGCTCAAGTTCTATAAAAAAACATTTCCCAAGGAACAAATAAAGCAATAGCAGATCGCCAGCGATTTGAAAAATTTAACAACACCGGGTGCGAGCGCCTTTTAAATGGTAACCACAAGAGGCAAAACTTTTTGGTTATATTTATGTTTCGGAGGGTAAAATGGGTTACAGCCAGGAATATGAAAACGTGTTAGAATCCACCCGAGAAAATGGGTTACAAATGACTAAAAAAAAACTAGTATAATTTTCTTGCTTAGCACCAGTGTCGCGTTTTTGGCAATAACTTACATTTTATCAGTATAACTATTATGACAGTAGATATAACTTTTAAAATTATCCCTTTTTAAATAAATTCACAGCAGACTTAGCACGGAAAGTTCGAATTTTCATAAAATTTATTATTTACTACTTAGCCCCTGTTGGAATTACTCTTTTTCAAGGGTAAATAAAAATACTTACGTCCAGTAGCCCCTCAGTTCACGTCGTATGTATTTAACGGTGACAATCCAGTCCTGATAATATCAACATTTTTATAATTAATCTACAAAATAAGCTATTAAATAATATGTATTATGTCCAAAAGTTTTTGTACTAATGTGGTGACTGTATTTAACATTTAAAAGATTCAAAGGTGACTAACTGTTGACCCTTCACGTTTTTCTCTGCCTACATTTCTTCATTTACACGCAGACATATGTACGGTTAGATGCCAGTAGTAAAATTGCAATCACCATAAGGGATTGAAAATAACAAAGATTATTATCTCGTATTAACATTTTATTCCAAAGTACCGATAATAATAAAAATAAAATATATAGGCACATAAATAGCACATGTAATATGTTACACTTGTTATGCAATTATACTAGATTCTTTTTGAAATTATACATTTAAAGGGATAAGAATCACATTATAAAATTTAATATAATTACAAGAGTTCTTCAGTTCTTCAGATCGTACACAAACAACAATATAATGCATGCAACAAGTAACAAACAAATTCAATAAACTGCATTTAATAAAAGCAATTCAATAAAGCATATAATATAAAACTACTCATCTTATAATTTAAAGCAGAATTTATTTAATATAAAGCTGTGATATCTATTTTATGTTGCGAAAATTTACAAGTACCTTTTATTTATCATGTTTATAATATTCATACATTTGCATTGTTAAAATACTAAATATTTCTATTTTCCCCACAGCCCGCCATGGCGTCAGTCGCAGAAGGGTTATCTCTCAAACTAGCCAGGGTACCGCCGTCGCACAAGAATAGACTTCTGCAAGCAATACGTCGATCAAGACCGAAAACGAAATAACATACACCAGAATATAAAAGAAACGAAATATAACATAAAGAGAATTATAGAATTAAAATAGGGAATATTTATTAAGTACTCGTTTCATAAATAAATTAATTGCTATACGATAAGCCTTTATGTAGCTACAAAGATAATATTAAAGCATTTTCCCGGACGGCTTTTCGGTGGACTATACAGCTTCAAGGAATTAGACTTGAAATAAGAAATTTTGTGTATATGAATCTATTATTATTCTGAGGGTTTAGTTGAAGTGTCTTGTGTTTTAATATGTGTGCCTATTTCGTTAATTTAGACTATCTTATGAGTGGAAAGCTGAATACGGAAGTTACTTTTGCGTCATCTCTAGCAGTACTATTTTAATTGCGGTATGATTTTTTTTTGAAATAGTGAAATAGAATAGTTGAATATATAAAGATTGTATTCCGCTGTGTTGCTTAATATGTTAATATGTCATTAATAAACAAACAGTTGGCTGAATATCTAATCTTTCATTTCATACTATCTTTCTACTTTTTTATCTTTTATTCACTTGATATATGTAGGTACATGTTAAATTAATTTAATTATTAACAACTGTGAAACAAAGACAATCTAGCAGTCTGCGCCACAGTCTTCCACTTGAAAAGTCTAGGGTTCAAAATCTTTCACGCGTTTTAGGTACTAAGTTTTGCTCGTTGTAAATATTAAATATCACTGCTAGAGGTAATTCGCACAATACGATTTTCCCGCGTTTCGTATAGCGTGGAGTCCATCAATACGCACTTGACTAGTACGTCAGTCAAGTCCTTAGTCTTTCCCATTGTGAGAGAAAATAAAAAGGGTGAACGCAACACCTCGTCAAGCCAGTGTGATTTGTTATTCCAGCCAGTTCACATTAAATGAAATGGTGATTACTTTAGAGCATCATCACCTTTATCATTTTACTATTGGACACGGACACAACACTGAGATATTGACAATGACCATTTTTTGACGTTATTTAATTAACATTTGACATCACTAAATTACTTTTGCTAGATTGAGATATGACGTTGACCTCTGTTGTTTAATCTTTGACATTGCATTGTGGTTTATTATAGTGATATAATTTGCGCATTTCTCTTTTATTCTTACTTATTCTATCGAATGTGGATACCTGTAATGATAGATTTCCTTTCTTCAGAATTTTTGCTGTCACCGTTACATCAAGTACCTAATGCATGATCTTTTAACTTGGTTACATCATTGTGAAATAAACGAGGTGCGTTCCAAGACGTAAACTCAGAACCGTCGCCGTGGGACACTCAATTCTAACCCACAAGATTTTTACCACTCACTTTTATCAGATAAATAAACACTACCATGTTACATTACTGTAGCGTTTTCAAATGCTTCCAACTGCTCGGCACAGACACTGCTAATTGTCGACGAACGAAAATCGCCGGAGCCACTAGACCGGTGCAAATTTCTGTCATTTGCACTCTGCGTCTAATTCGTGAACAGACAGCTCATTGACAAGCCAATACTTGCTACATTTGGCATACTGATTATTACAAACATAATTATTACTTAACAGTGCCTCACAAAGCTCTATTAAGTACTACATACATAGTAGCCTTGTACGGCCTGGCAATAAACAGTATGATACAGTACCATTTTGCATTAGACACTGACTATACATGCCACAGTGGCGCCCTCTTTTTCTGTTTTACTGAGCACAATATAATGTGAAAACAGTCTGGGGATGTACAATAAGAAGGACCCAGGTTCGGTCTAAAATCAGTACATTTCCAAAATACATACGCTAGGTACGAGAGAAGAGACGTTTAATATTACAACATGTTCGGTGAAACGTTTAAGAAATTGTTTTTTAATTTGATGCGTGGAATGTGTGAGTCTTGATGACAAATAGGACATCTGTTTTCTAAAATCATTGTGTGATACAACAATTCGCAGTGGAAGTCAAGTAGTATTTGCCTTTAAGGCCGGAGAGTTTTTATTTATCAAAAGCAGAAAAGTTTTGGGTTTCCACAATGTATCATTATTAATTTGTCAAGCACACGTCTTAACCTGCCACGATAATTCTTGTAAGCCGACATCAAAATACCTTTCATCACGAGAAGCTGTTCATTTTGCCTATCACGATAACAATAACAGGTTTTTGTTTACTGAGATCATTTAGGGTCTTATTTTATAGATTAAATCGAGAGATTTAAGTGAATTATAGACATATAAGATCGTTTGAAATAGAGGGTCGGGTTACGACTTTGATTATAAAGATAAACTGTTTTTTTTTAAATCTCAGCATCCATTGAATCTTATATTGTTAGTTAATACTTAAGTCTCTTAAACATTTAGTAATGAATCTTCAATGATTTAGATCCAAATTAAATCAGTTCTAAGCATCTAATTGGTGAGAATCATGCGACAATGGCAATATGGCCCGCCGTTTTGTAATTCTTCGAGTAAAAGTATACTTTAGCATTGATTTCGTAATTGTTATAAGGCAATACCTTGATACAGGGATGAACCATGGCTAGCAGATGCTTTCGCTTTTAGGGCACCCTAAACCTCAGTAGGTACCTGACTTTGAGTACCTACTTTAATCAAAAGCCTTTTGAAAACAAGCGGCAAATTCGAGAATGTAAAAGTTTAGCTCTGTTACTCAGACGCTACCTATAGCTGAAGGTTGGAAAACTTCGCACGCCTTGAAGAGTGTTATGTGCAAATTTCCTTACAATATTTTCTTTCACCGTTACAAGTAGTCACCTTTTTCTTCTTTTTCATTACTCTCCTGAAATAAACCAGCTGTTAGTACCTACTATCCATTCGCAGTGCCCACACACAAATCTAAGAATCTCTCGCTACTAAAAGGATTTAAATAACAAAACCCAATTGAATAAATAAGTCAGAGTTCTAGCAATCCACAGGAAGACACTACGATTAACAAACAGAGTATCTCCAGTCACCGGCCAATTGTTACATGTACGTCGAATACTTATTTTCTATTCTATTCAATGCAAATTCGTATCTTCGGACAACGCGACATTTTCTCACGACGAAATTCGTAACGTCCATACGAAATGTGTACACACACGGCTCCTACAAAAATTATCGTCTGTAAACTTGTTTAATTTCCAACGTTGAGCGGCGTACGAGCATTTCAATGGCAAATCTCCGTATATCATGTTATCATTGTAAAATAGTATTGTCATTGTCGATCATATTATTCAAAAACTATTTGTGTATCCCTTTCTTTGTAGTCGTTGATGTAGTACTAGTAATTAACAGAAATTTCTGGAATGTGTGCTAGCTCTCTCCATCAATGTATTATCCTTATTATAATGAAAAGGAGAAACTTTATTTTACTCAACAACTCTTTTCACGTTTGTGGTAATCGGTGAAACGACAACCTTACTAACCAAAAGCGAGTTCCAAACGATCCCTATAAACATTTCCAACTTATAGCCAACTTAGAAAAAAATCCTAATCTGTAGGTACCCGACTGAGGAATTTTATCATTTCAAGCGTCTAAAAGTAGAGAACCGGTTGTACTTTTGAAATTTAAAAAAATTCCTAACATTCCCGTCTCAGAGGAAAATGAACTTTATACTGAGGCAATAGAGTATTATTTTCGTTTTGAACGTGTAAAGAATTACTGCCATTTGTATATGTAGGCGCGATGATCAAAAGCTAATGAGTAAAGTGCATTGACCCCGACCAGTTTTGGGTTCAACGTGGTTTTAGTATTCCGTTGGTCTGTCAATAAAACTCTATTTGACAATTCAAAATTTCAAATATGTCAATACATAAGCATATCACCTCGTCTTTGTTCCGAGTCTAACAACTTAAGAAAAAGAACTTCACACAGAGATTACCGCAATGTCGGCAATACTGATATGTACGGTTGTGTCATCGATTTTGTAAATACTTATGATCATATTATCCGTTCTTTAGATATGTCTGGATGTGATCTGCAAAGGATCGAGCGACGTGGCACTTCTTGGGAAAGGACTATGTCGAGAAGTTGAACAGACGATGAACGATGGCTAATAATGAGGAAATGCAAGAAACTAAGCTTTATAGTTATATTGTAAGCGTGTTCGCATAAGTAATGTTGAAATCAATTTACATAGCAATGTTTTAAGTCATTCCGGTTCAAACTTAATGCCAAGCAAATTAAAGCTGATGTAGAACAAAGTTTAAATTGATACAATGTAACTTCGATGATATATTTCAATAATACATATAATTAACAAAAAATGTGTTGGCGGTTAATCTGTCGTTAATGAATTAATTTAGGAACATACATTTTCCTCTTACAAATATGTACAATCAACATAAACAAATAAAAAATATACATGATTTTTCTTTGAACGATTTATAAATAAAATTAAGATATTTGGTACATACATAACAGTAAAATTAAAATAAAATATAAAGTAAATAATAAAATTTATTTCTATATTGGTGTACAATTTAAAAGTTTTTAAGAAGTCCTCAAATTTTGGATATTCATGTATACGAGTTCGGTGAAGTCAGCTCCAGGTCTGTTAAAATTGCAGAAGAGATTTGAACAGTACTCAGATTTGATAGAGATTTAATTCTTAGAGTTAGCTGTAGCCAATGATCAAATCAAACATATTTACCTACTGTTTTACTGAAGAATATGATTTTATTGGCAACATAGCATACATAATTGTTATCATTTCTATTACATTCGCTTTACACACACACCAGCTCTCCTACGGGGTAGGCAGGAGCATACGACAAATTCGATACTCCGACATTACCCTGCAAAACGTTTGTCGGATTACCGAGGTTCCACTATATACATATTATTTAAAACTAATGTCCCGCTCTACTAACATTCAGTAATTAATACACGTATAGAACGTAAAGTACATAGGCACTTATGTAATGTGTATACTACGTACATATCTGTGAATATGTAATATGAAGGAATGATAATATTGTTTACTGGGATTTTACGCATATTCGTCACTAAATAAGCATATTATATGCAGAGTGGACACGTGTACGGTGGTGAGGATAAGAGTTGCTCCACACTGTCGACCAGTTACAGATAATTTCGTTCAACTTAGTTTTGTTTTACTTTAAGTAGGCAGCGGTGCGTACTATGTTAGAAATATCAAAACGCAAAGTCTGGATTTTGCAAAAATATTGTCATGTAGACACATATAAAAAAAATTTCTTTATCTCCTCATCATCATCAACCTATTGTAGTCCACAGGTGGACATAGGTCTTCCTTCAAGGGTTATGCCTCGTTATCTCTTATAGATATGTAATACACTATAAATTTTTAAAGTAACACGTCCTTCGGATAGCTCGACTAAATTATATTAAAGTCATAGCAACTTTTATAAACGTTTTATTTTTAGCTTCTATCATACACAACTTCTTAATGTAAGTTATATTAGAATAGTTGGCTCTGTACAACTTTTATAACAATGAGTTCGTCATAAATGTTGTATGAAATTAAACAAGACGTTAGCTTATGTAGGTACGGTACGCAAAAAGACAACGATTGGCACTCCATTATTTTACTACCACTCAACGCTGTAAAGAAATCACCGAATCGTGTATTTTTATGTGACATCTCATTCAACTAACAGATTTATATGCACCGTTCAACCGCAGTCGTTTGCATACATTTATAACCGAATACCCGCACGTAGGCGTCACCTAGCACCATTAACATACAGATGGGAGAGAGGTTTCGACTCTGGCGGTTTTTAGAAAGCTCTAATGATATTTATTATGACATTCGCCGCACCGGAGAACCTACTAGCCTATGATTTATAGAAATTGTTTACAACTGGTATCTATGGGCGGCGACGAGGCCTTCTGTGTTCTGTCTCTCTCGCGCGCACGCCCACGAGCCGTTTAAAGAAAGAGGTGACGGACATTTTCACGCTTGCGACGCGGAAAATTTTCGCGTGACAGTAGTAAAATATAACACTTGTAAATGACAGAATCGGTGGGTAGTAAATCAGTGTAATGTCGCGGCTAGATTTGGTAGGATACGCTGGAACGGTAACTGGCGAGTTATCACCAACATCTGTTTCAGGAACTGGTCCGAAGAACTTGCCGTAAAACATTATATCTGCCTGTTACCTAAGTTCCGCTTTTGATTTACGATTATGATAAGATGGATAGCGGAACCAACTGTAGCGTTCCAAATTCAAGAAACGTAAAACGTGCATATTTTTGCGAACTTTTACTAACGTGTTTGATGCAACCTACAGCAATTCGTACCCATAGTCGGGATATGTTTCACATTCAAACTAAGATTAGTCACCGATATTGAAGCCGCGAACTAAGCCAGGGCGTTTTATTGTATATAATTAACTTGGTTATATAACACTGGACCAACATTGCTTACGGGAAAAGGCGTTCAATAAATAGTTGTAAAGTATTTTTAGTACAGTAACTTGGACTGGATCTTTAGCGATGTTATTTTTGAAATTCTACAGGCCGGACTACTACTCGACTGATACAAAGATTATACTGATAAGCCAATCTCGTTTTGTAAATGGAATTAAGAGCCTCTACATTCTGGCCGTAGTGGACTTTTTAAATTAAAAATATGTAATATACGACAATTGAACCAGTGATTTAAAATTCAGGATGTCACTCAGCGGGATTGCGAAATTTTGGCGCGCACCTCTTTACAAAAATATGCGTTTTAAGATACTTGCTGTAACTTGTAGGAAAACATCGTGAAGAACACTGCATAAAATTGACTTCTAAAAAAAAGTTCTCTAAGGCGTGCGATGTGTGTCAACCCGCACTTGGCCAGCGTGGCAGACTATAGTCTTAACCGTCTCATTCTGAGAGAACGACAAAATAATAGAACGATAAAATAGTCAAAAATAATTAGACAAAAAGACATAGATCTATCTTGCCCAAAGGTCAGTTACTGGCTGACAGCAGAGACATACGTTTCCGGAAGCAGTGTGCCGAAATAACGGAAGTGATGAATATATAAGAAGAAAGTCACGTGCAGAGGTGTATATATTCTTCTTGGTTTTGATTTCCGTTGGCTAATCGAAGTACGCCAGGAAAATATTCCATTACACAAAGCACACTTTTTCCTTACCCTAAGTGT
Source organism: Mimoniades nurscia nurscia (assembly GCA_018246595.1). Classification (NCBI taxonomy): domain Eukaryota; kingdom Metazoa; phylum Arthropoda; class Insecta; order Lepidoptera; family Hesperiidae; genus Mimoniades; species Mimoniades nurscia. The sequence continues at coordinate 22,858 of DWFO01000083.1, forward strand.
TCATTAGAAACAATTTTTTTATATCGATGAACAGAAATAAGTAAATACAAAATAAATATGTCGATATCAAATTAATTATATATCCTCATATCTCCTTGCCTCCGTAACCGCATAAAAAGCTGTTCAACGCCTTCTTGGGTCTCTCGCGACGCACGTGCCCCCGACAACATGTTTATAGAGCGGGATGGATTCTTGATTGTTATCGTGTGACGTTATCACAATGTAACATAAATTGTATATGTATTTTAATAATTATCTATAGATAATAATAGAACATTCTGGATTTTAAGTGCGGGATTGCTGTAGCTGCTTTCCGTAACGGCTAGTGTTGGTGGAATTATTCTTGTTCACTGGTTTGAATAGACAAGAACGCTAAATCGTGAGATGTTTTGAATTAACACTGAAGTTTATCAGTGCTTGTTACCCACATACCGGCTTGCTGACTCACACAACATGGAAGTTTTTATTGTATATTTTTTATGTGTGATGTTGAATGCCTCGTTGGTCGTGTTGGTTGCAAGTGCGCCTGCCGATCGGGAGGTCCTGGGTTTAACTCCTGAATCCGGCACTACAAAATTTTTCTAATTTAAATTTTCTAGTAGTGGCTCTGATATGTGCCCGGTGTATGGCAATAGGCTCACCGCCTATACCGTAGTGGGAAGTAGCCGTCACTAGTAACGCCTGTAATGCCCGAGGAGGTAGGCAGAGAAATAATAATAACAGTACTTTGTTACGTTCGTTATATAAAAAAAGCAGTGATTTTCAATCTTTCAATACATGAATGTTTTTTTTACTTTCATTTTATTCTTAATATATCATCACTACACGTTCCTTACGTGGCAGGCAGAGAGCGCAGACTGGCAAATACCTCTATCAGACCTTACATACTTCTTCCGCATACATCAATCCTTTACACGTTCTATCATACAAAATAATAATTTCTTAAAAAAAATTCTATACCAGTATCAACCGGCATTGTCCAGTGTCCTCCAGTACTCTCACGTGTACAGTTCCTTGCTCCCATGCGTTTTTATTTGCAAATGGCGTCGCATCACAACCTAACAAGTCCGCTTGCTGAACTGAAGGCAAGTTTTAATATTCAATCGTCGGTCCTAGTGCACATCAATTATTCATGAGTTGCAATTGAACACCCGGTACCTGCATAATGATCGTATCTATATCTGGTATGGATGTAGTTAATAACCTGTGTCGCTTGCTGTACTTAGTTTTGTCTACATGAAGTTATAACTGAGGGTATGTTGTAAGTGCCAATGTATGGCGTTATGCGGCTTGCGAATCACAGATTTCACCGTAATTGGAGATGATTTCTTGTAAAATGTATCTATTGTAGTGGAAATATGCTTTCATGGAATATTTTTTAAAATGAATTTTTTAAATAACCTAAGGTGAGATCGTGGTAGAGGAAAGCGCACCAGATCCTGCGAGGTTGGAATATAAGAAACAAATTATAATGTTAAGCAACAAAGTGTGTAACAGACTTTGCTAAGAAGTCACTAGTGTATTTTATATAAATATTCTTAGTTTAGAATTCTCTCTAGAGTCATTACTATATACCGTAATTAGGAAACTCTCTCAACATGCTCCGATGGTTCGGACGTGTTTACAGAATGGCTGCTGAAGGAATGACGAAGCATATATATGTATGTACAAAGCGTATGTTGATGCGCGCATATGTCGAGGTAGGTCAAGACTCACTTATCTGGATCAAATAAATCAGGTTCTAACTGAAAGGCAAGTTACAAGTCTCCGAAACCGTTTGTGAAAAACTGAAAGGTTTGTGAGAATAGAGATAGTATTTGGCACTCTATGTTCTCTGCCTACCATGCAAGGGACTTGGCGTGAAGATATGTACGTATGTAGATATCTTAAAAGGACTTTAATCTTAAAAGGACTTATAATTGGAACTTTTAAATTCGTTTAAAACTATGTATCTTTAGTGCATCTACTAAATCATGTCAGGGTCGAGCCATAGTGGAGATGCATGTTGGGACGAATTCCAGGCCTAACTTAAAGTTAATTACCATCAGTTGTCTAGGCTTCGTTGTGGATATTTTCTGGGCAAACAAGTCACACACACGCACACAGACGACATCTGAGACATAACATATACCGTGTTTTTTCTTTGCACTTGAATAGCGAGAGCTTATTTATTAAATATTTATTCGGCCAAAATCGTTTTTCGATAGCAAGATGTGCAAAAACATAAATGAAAAAAATCGTTTTGTTTATCCGAAGTTCGCTTTCTGTGAAACCGAAACAATTTACATTTTGAAACTTTCAGCGAGGCGCCGCGCGATAAGGAAAATCATGAAGAAATGTATGTACAAATCTGCCAGCCACGTGTTGTCGGGACACGTGATGGGGTTCCTTAATGTTGCCAGCTAATAAAAGGAACACAAAGAAATATATTCCTCCCACATGAAGTTGCTCGTACGTTCTTGGAGCGTGGGGAGTTAAATGAGAGTAAATGCTCGGAAGGACGACAGCAGCTTTTACAACTTTTCTTCATTTTTCAAATGTCAATAAGATAGCTTTGAATTCTGCATGTAATAATTTCACGGGAATATTTTTGCGGGCTTATATTATTCGAGCGCCAATACATGTGTTTAATAAATTGGTAAGCATTGAAATGGATGAAGTTTTTTTTATAATTTATAAAATATAAGGACTTAAGCCCGTATATTACTAATAAATTAACAAATCAATAGGTACTTCTTATTCCTATTGTTTGACGATTATGTATCTTACAGATATAACAAGTAACAATTTGGCAACTCACTAAGTATTTATGAAATACGCGCTACTAAGATATGATATTTTTTTCAACAGGGTACTGAACCCTAAAACTGAAATAAAACCTTCTGCGATTTTTATCACAAAAAACTGTTTACAATATGATTCTCAGCAACTCGCCGTCTCCGTGTATCCGTTGGGGGAAAATTAAATTGATAATTCAGGAGTATTGATTTACAATGAGACTTAAATTTTATTATTCCTAATTTTCCTTGGCGACAATGCTGAATTATTCCATATTTCTTCAACAGGAAAAAATAATCGAAAATAAGTTGTAAATAACACAAGGTGCATGTCATATTTACACGAATTGTCGCTATGCATTTTTTTGTAGATTGGGGCCGTGCACAACTTTCCATATTAATGATCATAATAAATCCACACATGGGCCATTAACAACTGAAATCAAATATCATTTTTCCGTATATTTTTCTCAACAATACAAAAATATAATATCTATTTATTTCAGTACTACACGCAAGATATGACAAAGACAGCAGTAATGACCTCTGTTTGAATATAAAACATCTATCTACCTAGACTATAGAAACTCGTGTGCGTAACACAAGCAGTGTGCAGAAGTAAGTCAACATTTATTAAAAGGCCCACGAGTCGTTTCTGTCAACTGTTGTCACTATTACGACCGCCAGCGTAATAAATTCCAACCTCTGACGTTGGGAATATGACAGATTGAGATATGCCTCGTTTCCAAGATGGCGGACAAAATGGCTGCCACGTGCCGGGAAATTGCATGCGCGTGTGGATTGAGCGAGTCTATAATTATTTAGTTTTTGGAACGTGAATACCATTCAGTTGTTATTGTGTGGTAATAAAATTGTGTAGTAGCGTTTGTGCCAACAATTTTTACTATTGATTCTTGGAAGGGTCAAAGAAATTGATTTATTTATATGGGTTTATATTTAGTTTTAGTGAAGATGAAAAGTATTCTTGGTATACTAAGACAAGTCACAATTTGTCGCGTAGTGGTTTTGGTTTAGACCTCAGGCTCAGTATCTGTGCATAATTAAGGCATACTGATTTGACAAAATTATTTATTTGCAATTTTTGTCCGGAGCAAAACAAGTGGTCTGGCAAGGGAATGAAGCAGTTATCTATCGGTCAGGGAGCATTGACGCAAGCCGCCCACGTTATCTACGTGGACAGTTCATCGTCATAGTTTCACTAATCTTTATAATGGCAATAATACACTAGGTTTTTGCTCATGATCTCCCCGCTGGGTAATAGGTTCGGGGTGGCAGAGCAGAGTTTCTTGTACCGCCCACGCTGCTGTCCGTTAGGACATTTGACAAAAGGGCAATTGGCCCTGGCCAGTTGCGTTCTGCTGCCAGGGCTACTTTGTTATTTGATGTAATGCATCTGATTCTAGGTAGAATGTTATTCCAATTTATAGTTATTTAAGCCAATCTTAAATGCAACTAGAGATCCAACAGGTGTACTAGTATATCTCGTATGTTGACCAAACATGCTAACATACTGTCACTCGGGTCTAACTGAGTGTTACTCTCCCTCGGCTTTGCATCCACCAATATTAGACATAAGTCAGTTGCGGCAACATAAAATGAAACATTCAGAGATAATTGAATAACATGTTTACGTAACACGTGTTGTACGGTACGTATCTATTTAAATAACAGTATGATATAAATAAGAAGGAGATTGCATCATACATTTTAACCACAATGAAACTGGTACGAGATAGATCAATTGTATACGGTTATAAGAAATTCCGCGTGTAAAATATAAGCGCGTAACATTACATTGTTCAATGTAACTGAAAATGTACTCAGTGAGAATGTAGGTTAGAAGTCTCCGAAACCGGCGTGCATGTATGAAGAGAGTGATGAATGTGGACGAAGCACGACAGGTGTGTAAGAA
>DWFO01000084.1:0-27515 GCA_018246595.1 Mimoniades nurscia nurscia
GCGCGCGGCGGCGCCGCTAGCACCAGTCGTCCTCGTCCGAGTCGGAGTGGCGCGCGCGCGGCTTGTACCCGTTGGGCAGGCGCGGCGCGGGCGCGGGCGACGGCAGCGCGCGCGCGCCGCCGCCCCGCCCCAGCGCCAGCGCCGCCTCGTAGCTCAGCGGCGCCTCGTAGGCGCGCGCGCCTCGCTCCACGTCGTAGCCCCTGCTGCGTCTACGACAGACACAGTGTATAACTTAAATTATGCACGTAATCCAAAAGCGTTTTAATGAGCGCTGCAAATCCACGTAGTGCGTATTGTAACCATCGGTTTGTTTTAGTCCACTAAGATCAAAATGCACTGACTCTCACACCTCCTACTGTGCTGCTCGCCGGCAGCTAGTGCATTTAGTCGCGTCTAGGTAGGCTGCGCCATACTGCAATCGGCCTGCGTCGGATTTAGTTGTCTGTTGACGTAAGAGGCAAACTTCGACCCCATCCCTGAATACCTTTCGGCGTAGGGTCCGAGGGATGTATCATGCTCCAACGCCGATAATGAATTGTCATTTGCAAAATATATCCCATAATATAATATCATGCCCAGCGCGGGGATTGTGGGCATTACACCTCTGTGGAGGCTTATATCTAGCAGTAAACTGCCACAGGCTGATAATGATCTCATTATTAAATGGGCCAAAGATTGACTCAACGTGAACGAATTTAAGGATTTTTCTTTATTTTTACAGTTATAAACACAATATTAAAGCTTACCTTTCTCTAGATCTATAATCTCGATGTATCAGTCTTTCAACTTCACGGCCGTATTCGTACTCATCGTGTAGGGGCTCTAACGGTTCTCGAACTGTATGCCTTAACGATAACTGAACAAATATAAACAGATTAATAATGACCATTGATATATTCAGACACCATTGAAACACTCTATATACGATAATATATATATAGTAAACTGATTAAAAAAACTCCAAAAACTTGGTACATACCAACGCCAACGTAAGCGATTTTTATTATAAATTATTATTAGGCATAAGGCTTAATTTCGTCACACTGTTCAAGTCAAATCCTTTAAGCCTACTTTTTTATTTAGCTATAGTTTGACTAAATATTGCATCTGATGGAAAGCGATACCCGGCCTAGAAAGTACCACGATTGCGCACAAAGTGCCTATTCACTTTTGTCTTGAACAATTTTACTAAAGGTTATGGCGGACAAACAGTTGATAAAGTATATACTTAAGACCCAAACTTTACCTGAGGTAAACGCTTTTTTAATTTTGGCAACTAATAATAATTTATCTAAAAATATTATAATAATCCACATAATAATTTACATTTTAAAATATTTTGCCTGGAAAATGTTGGATTTTTGTATTCATAATTACATTATTGTTGAACCTTATGACATAATTTTATTTAAACTTACTCCTTTTGTTTCTGGTTTTATTGTCATGACTATATTATCAGGATGATTCTTTAAACTCTAATATGAAAATGTTGGCTTCTTTCACAAAACACCGTTGTTATAACAGAACTAAAAGTTTACAACAACAACAACAAACAAACAAACAAACAAACAACAAGAAATTTCTGCACACACTCTAATCACTTACGTGCGAAGGACTGTGGCTTATTCTGGTAAACGGTGGCTGTTGCTTGACCTGTAAGGTGGACGGCTTAGTAGGCGTCGGGGGTAGCTGCCGGCCGCGGCCTCGCCTCGTTCCCTCCCACGACCGTTCCCGCCACTCCCGGTCTCGATCCCGATCACCACCTATCGAAGCCCATACTATCCTTTGAATAATTTTGCAGTTCCAACACCGATCAAAATTAATTTCAAACAAAAACAAATGGTACACACAAAATTAACAGGATTAGAATGACAGGAAGAAAGCAAGAATAATTGAAAAAAATTGAAAGTGTAATAAAATTATATAGCGATCGTAGTATAAACAGATGTGCAAACAATTTTCTTACAAGTAATACACGCACTTTGGCCGGGTCTCTTACACTAATCTATACGCGCAAAGCCAGGATCCCATCGACATAAACATCTAGATCAAATTTTAAACAAACGCGTATCAGCAAAGGGTCTAATGGGTCAGTTTCAGAGAAAAAATTTTGTTTTCATTACCCATGTTTTAGTAAAACTCAAGACCCTTTACTTTACAATAAATTACATCCAGGTACATTCAATGGGATTATTAGGAAAATTTATACCATAAACTTCTAATGACTTAGGTAGATAATTATGACTTTGTGTTACACTCGATTTGTACGACTACAAATGTATTTTTGAATCAAGTGTTTGTGGGTAGCGTTCTGTTTGTTTTAAATAGTAGGGGTGTGTACAAATTTGGCTCCGTGGCTCCGATGGTCGACACTGAAAATAGAAATGCAAAACATATTCACAAGTAATTTCGTTCAGTGCGGACCAATCAGGGAGTTCAGTGGGGGTTCGAGTGAGGCTTTGCAAAGCGCTCACATACATAATTATATTTGTGTGAACGTGTGGTCCTGCGTGTATGGCGAGTGGGTCTCACCGTAGGTGTGGTGTGGCGGGCTGGGCGATCGCGAGGGCAGGCTCAGGCTGGTCGTGGGATACGCCGCCCTCCACTCCTTCCCTGCTGTCAGGAATACCTTCATGTACCTTCCTCCACCGTTTACGCTATGCCCGTCGCATAATCGACATTATTTTTCTGCTCACAAAGGTGACTCTTTTAAGTTTTGGGCGACTGTTAAAGGACTTCACAAAAGGGTCGTTACAAAAGGGACGTGGGATTTTGGATTAGAATGGAAAGGACGAAGTTCTGCTCGATTTGGTACTAGCTGTGTGTCTAAATGTGTCTAAGTTCTCGTGAAGTTTAGAATATTATTTCTAATATAATGTTTATAGCATTTTATGACAATACCAGAAGTATATTTTGCGTTGTCACTACGGTCATCTACATTAGGGTTTACAACTGAAATATAAAGTCGTTAAGCTTTTGCATGCTGCATGTTGTCATCGAGGTAAGAGAGTGCATGCGCTCAGGCATATCCTTTTCGGAGCCCATTTCAAAGCAGTCAGAGTGCAAATGAGAGCTGAGTTGACAAATTTAAATCGGGCGCCGAGAATGGTAGCATGCAGCAGGCAACTTAATAATAAAATTTCATTAATATCCTGTTTACAAACGGCCAATTGTTAAATTATTCTATGTCTAATATATAGGTACTATTCCGCTTAAGTTAAATTGCCAATACGTAATGTTCTTATAACTAAAGTATATAAACCTGATGGTAGGTATATAAGTATAATATGAATAATACTAAATAATAGGTATTCAAACATAGCCAGGTTTTACTACTGGAATATATTTTACAAAACTAGCTCTCTCGGTAACTGTAATACAGCTAGGTTATTAATTATACATTCTATTAACTAATGTCATGAACATAATCATTTTGGACGCTTGGAAGGCTTTGCTCACTGGATATCTTATCGCTACAACTACAGAATATGAATATCTACAGCTACTATAGTAATCTACACTTCCCATCTTCTCAAAAAACTTTCAGAGTACCTTTATGAGAAGAAAAATGTTTGCAAAACTGTTTGGTTGGAAAATAATCTAAATGAAATAGAACAAGACCAAGAAGAAGGAGAAGAATCAATGAAAACATAATTTTGAAAGTAAACATAATCTATATGCATATAAAAGGATATAATTATAATACATAATATAATATAATATGGCGAAGACTCAGCTTAAACGTAAGCCCTGATTACAGAATGCGGTACCGTATAATCGTATCTTCGAATGCACTTGTGTTATGTGGCGTTAGCTTAAGGATGACGTACTGAAATCTGCTGATAGAGATGCACAATAATATTTACAGGTTAGAACGTCGGCGGTTTTACCACCTAAACATAATAACATACACGTCGTTAATTTGAATTGTACAATTGTTTCTTGTGTAGCGCGTATATGTAGCTGTATGGAAGGCGGCTTACCATGTGGGTGGTAGTGGTGGGGCGCGCGGTGGTGTGTCCGCCCGTGTCGCTGGTGCTCGTGCTTGACTATCTCAACGACATTGTTGACCGTGTCGGAGAAGCCGATGTCGTGGTGGTAGCCGCCGTAGTGTCGCCGCCGGGGACTCGGCGTTCGTCTGCAATAGCGTTACTTCTCATTCGCTACGTCACTGTCATGAAGCGACGTGGAGTCTTATCGTCTTAATATAACTTCATGGCTATCGAGGTTTAAACATTTTTTTTTAATTTTCATGCGTAAATTCAATGCGTGAATATATTATCAAACATAGTAATATTATTACTTTATTAAAAAGAATATGCTTTATTCTTATAAATATTATAAAAAACACACCGAAGATATATATAATTGGTTACTTGGATGCAAACATGCTTCCTAATATAGATATGGTTAGTTTAGAATATTATGACCGTGTATTTATTTGTTCGTTATTATTGTTTGTTGTTCCATGCTTGTGTACACATTTTACTACAATTTATTGTTAGTAAATTAGTTAATCAGATTGAAACTTGTATTTATCTGGACATACCGTTAAAGTTAACGACTAGTTTCATTTTGGACAACGCGCAGATGTCGCTATAAAACAAAAATAACATAAAAGCAAAAATATATTCCAGTGATAAATATTACTGACATTAAAAAATGTAACCTTTTAATACGATTAAAATAAAAAAAGTAAGTAACATAATTAAAATTTTTTTTTTTTTAAAGTACGTTACTGTTTTTACTGTACTTTATGAACATATAATTTTAATTACTTACCTCAAGCTGGACGATCTCCCTTGGTGTCCGTTTTGGTATGTGTTAGGTGGCTGCAATTTTCCTTCCTCTAACGACTCCATCGAAGGGTGTCTCGAGCCGCCCTCTTCCAATTCCAACACCTAAAATCGACGCTCAGTTCAAATTGACATCAAACGAGGCGACGGCCACTATACGCTCGAAACTCGACGCTAGATATTACTGTCCCATATTTACAAAACCAATGAACATTACAAACTCAAAAACAACGCATGACATCTATGTAAAATGTGAGTTTGAATCGTGATCATGCAGCAAATCGTGCGTTTGCGGTGATCGTTTAAAAATCAATTCGTACTTACCGGATGATGGCGGCTAAGATCTACACAGTTCTAGATTCAAAAAATTCATACTGGAATTTTAGTTCTACCATGCTGTATGTTTAACGAAATCATGCCCTAATATGGCTTCGTAATATATCTGTATGATGTCATTTAGTTGGTATGATAGTGGCTGTAATGTTAATGTCTCTGTGTGGGTAGGTATTGCCTGTGGCAGTGCTGTGTCTAACAACAACGTATACACAACGATTACCCTAAATACTCATATTATTACACAAACCATTAGACCATACATCATCCACTAATAATTCGACGTAATTAATATAATAAGTTATTAGAAAGAAAAAAAACCGTTACATTATATTCTACAAAGTTCGATAGAAAAATAAACGTATAACTGAGAATATTACCTAAGTATCAACAACCATCTGTAAACTTCAAAAAAAAATATTTTCGATACAGCACAATCTATTTTAATAATACACTGGACCTAAGGCCCTTAATAACTTCCTTTAAGCTCTGCCTAGAATAATAATAATAATTATTATTATTGTATTAAATATTAGTGTAACAGCTAATTATGACAAACAACAATATAATCCTAATACCTGCTTAGTGAAAAAAAAAACATCGAAACAACGTTTCTAACATAAATACAACACCAACTATCTATATTAAATTAAATACATTAAATGCGTCGGTTACTAAGGGACACACCCGTATGGACAACTGGATAAATATAAACATATTATATTGAGTTTAACAAAGTTTCCGATTTTGAAAATGGTTTTGAAAAATTAAGTTGTTAAACTCCCTTAATTCAACAAATAAGTTAGGAGGAAGAGTTACACAAGGACAAGAAATATTTATTTATGGGTTACACCAATGATACTTTTATCCTTTCACCAAACGTATTCACCTTTTTGTTGTTCCTGAAACAAAAAAGAAGCTACATGTACTTGTAACTACGATCTGCAACCGATATGGCATGGTATCGTCCCAATAACGAGTGATTTTTTTAACATAGGCGAGTACCCAAGCAACCGTCGGTTGGAAACTAAATTTCTTTTCTAAATCAATCATCGTATTACTTAATCGGAAATAAACGAATCAGAAACAGTTTCATTGGTTGTATATAAAAAAAAACACGACTAAACCGAACTAAGCTTGGAATCATTGCGTTTATCAACGGTGTATCCAATGAAAGACAATATTTCGTATTAAAACTCACTTGAAAGATCTTCTGATGCTCGAACGTCTCGCGAGGTTGGCGATGGTGTGCATGTCTTCCGGATGAATCTCTTGACCTGGTACTTCGTGGCTGAGCGAGCCAGTGCGCGAGCCCGGGCCGAGCCCCGCAGCGACATCCATCAGGCAGTTAAACAAGGACGCCTTCTGCACCACGCACTCCCACGTCACGTACCCCCCCACCACTAACGCTTGCGCAACCTCATGTCACATACTATACTATTGTATTGATAACCCAATAACATGTTCGCAACTCTAACGTCTAAAGCCTACATGAGTCTGCGCAATCCCATACACCATGTTATCATGTCCACGCTGGAGTTCTTTTAAATAAAACTATGTTTGTGTAGTTGGTGTGTAAATAGAATTCCAACGGCTGGACATTTTTCATAGAGTAGAACAAAGAGAAGTATTTGTTGTGTGTGAAGATGAATGCGGCTACCTGAGATCTGAGAAAATAACTAATATATATTATGTTAGTTGTAGATGTATCAGCATGTCAGTAAATATGTTCTGTAAGTATACGTAGATATAAGTAAAATGTTAGGATTAGTATTCATCGTATCGTGAAATAGTAAAATAAGTATAAAAATAAGCATATTTGTAAGGTATATATTGATGTGCGTAAAAATGTGCTTAAAAATATTGAAGCCAGAGGCAGTCAATCGTCAGCGAGCTTATTTTTATTGCGCTTAAGTATTTCGTAATAAATAAATTTAAATTTAGAATATCGTCGAGACGTTCTCCAGCATGCGCAGACTTGAGAATCATGATTCCTTCTGTTGTTTAAGCTATGATACAAAATAATTATATTCATGTATGTATAATAGGCAAACTAGAACGTAGCATAAAGCATATTATTTTCACGATCAATTCATCCATCAGGCTTCTAAATGGTATTTATTGAGCCGAAATGTAATCAAACCAAAGAACATTAAAACTTTACAAATCTAACACACGTCGGAAATTAAAAAAAAAATTAAAACGTGATGATCTCGACAGATAACCATGCACAAATCCTAAAGGAAGAAAGAATCACACAAAAAAAACTTTGGACAAAACGAATTAAAAAAGGAAGTCTAAATAAGTATTAGCGGGAAATACGTGGTAATACGAGACGACACAAGGGGGTAGACACAAAAATCTAATGTAAGACAAACTACATCTAAATAATTGCGTACAATTCATTAACACAGACAAACACGTCTACATGTTAGATATTTTGCAACTATAGGACAGATCACTGTTGTTGTGGTTTACGAAGCCCTTATTAGGAACTTGAACAAAACGTGCCCTTGAGGCAACAGATTTTGTTTCACTAGAAGTCAGTGTGCTTACTTAAAATCATTCTAGTCTAAATCCATACTATATAAATTATTCTTAGTAAATCTATAAAAAACCAAAACTATCGCGTCACGTGGATTGATATAACGTTATATCACCATTTCTTATGAAATATATTGTTCAAACACGATGCGAAGTAGTTAATGATGAATTAATAAAAAAATCTATGAAAGTGCAAGAAAAATAGTTTCGTTCCATATAATAATAAATACTACCGGCTGATTGGCCGTAGGGCTATTCTCGTTGAATGCCTGAAAAGTAAACCACCAATGTAGTCGACTCGTTCGAGTCGATTGTGCTAAGTGCGTCTGTATTGTTGTTACATTCGATACAGTGGAATGCACACCGCAAGCCAATTACGTCGATGATGTTCACAGGAAATAGAGTAAAAAAAAAACAATTTGTAGAAACGTCGATTTACACAACAATACGACCACAGGAAGACAATACAACCAACTATATAACTAGCTATAGTGTTTCAAATCGTAAACTAAACACAGGGAGTTGTAAAGGACAATTAACAACAACTACATCAACCGTGTAGACAAGAACACCTAACCACATATAGTTACATTTGGCTCAAGGTTACAATAATGGTACATCGACTTACGTTCCACAAACTTAGCCACACGGATTTACTCTGGCTTCACATGTAAATCTAATAACCTACGTCAATAAATTAATCAACAAATAATTCATTAGTCGTCAACATAGAGAACATAAGGCCAAAAAAATACTGTGCATTTTGTCGTAGTATACGTGAAGGTGGCTCACCGGTGGACGCTTCGGTGCAGTTTTGCCGAACTGCGTGGTTTTCCAGTTTTCTAATATTATAAGGGCCGAATAAATTTTCCCTACAGTCAGTTTGCCCGTATTGAGTACGTCGTTTCGAGGCACCAGCAGGTCCAACATCTTCTTTGCTTGTAGTGGCCATATATGTGTTATTGTTTCTCTTAGCTCCTCGTCTGCTTGATCCATTTCCCCCGCTATTGATACAACAGTATCATTTTATTTATTTATTTATTTATTTTATTTATTTAACCTTTATTGTTGTTAACAAAGGGCGGACTTAATGCCAATTGGCATTAAGTCCGCCTTTTGTTAACAATTGGCAATTATAAACATTATGTACAAAAAAATAACACAAAAATGAGAATGTGTCAATTCAAAAATATACATCGTACCTGTTCTCATCTTGATATTCAGATTTTCACGAATTAAGGCGAACAGCGTCGTAGTAAAGGTCACCTTGCCCTCGTCATCCAATGGCATGTTCATTCTAATCAATTTCTTGTACGCCAGTCTATTCGGACACTTGTTGCCAAACCCCAGCGGTGGATCCATGTTTTTTAACATATCATACATTTCGGTATAGTGAATTTTTCCGCTGGAATCAATACTTAAAGTAAGAAAAGCACTGGAGATTTTTGAAACACGCTTCACGCCATTTTCTCTGACAATGGATAAATACACCGTGTAAACGTACAAACTTGAAACTGTATATTGAAAACTTACGTCGCATTTGGATCGTATTCGGCCCATATTCTAACAAACTCATCGAGATGATGCGCGCCGAGGATAGACGAATCTCTGGTCAGGTAGTCAAAGTTGTCCATAATAACAGCAACGAATAAATTCAACATCTGAAATCAAATGATTGACTTAGAAAACTTAAAACGCAGTGGAGAACAGAAAATTGATGTTTATATAATCACTTACAACATTAATACTTACAAGAAAAGAACAGAAGAAAATGAATGATACAAAGTACGCATAAGCGAGGGTGCTCCCACACTCCTCGCCCGGAGGCTTGCCAGCTTCTTTGTCGCATTTGGCCGGCTTCAAGCACGCCAACATTATATTGGGCCACGATTCGCCCGTTGCACACCTACACAAAGATGGTACTTGTTACATTTGAATAAAATAAACTTAAAACTAGGTTTTAATCCCATATTGGGTTATAATCTTCCTTTTCAGCAGGCACCTACCTATATGAGAATATTTTGATTAAACATTATAATTAATTTACAGTTGTACGAATAAATTGATAAGTTTTAAATCAAAAATAATAACATACCGAAATAATAACATAAGAGCTTGAATGAAACTTCGAAAATTATTGTGTCTGTTCATATCTGAATCTGCCGCTAATTCTATATTTCCGAACACCTGTCGACAAAAACAAAGTGACAATGAAATTACTTACATAACCTTTCAAAATATATTCGCTCACAAGTAATTAATACAAGTAAGTTAGATGTAGAGACTATACCTGCATTCCAATTATAGCATATATGAAGAACAGCATTGCGATGAGAAGGCACACATAGGGTAAGGCTTTGAAACTCTGCACAAACGTCCATAGAAGTATTCGAATGGTGTAACCCTGCCGGAGCAGCTTGATCAGTCGCGCGGCTCGGAACAGGCGGAGAAAACCAACATTGAACGTGTTCTCCTGAAATTGCCAGTATTACCAATTTACCAACGACCCCGCCTCACGAATACTGCTCAAGAACGGCACAAAAGTAAACATACACTTTGAAACTACACTACGGTACCTCAAATTTCAAACCATTTCCCAAACAATCGACTACGGATTCTATGAACTGTCTATAAAAAATGTGTAACATTTTACTGAGTTAATTTGAAAAGATAAATTGACCTATTTCGCTTATTAAATAGCTTTATTCAGTAATAAAACATGAGCAAACCGTTTCAGCATCATGAAATTGATTATGGAAATTGCCATCGAAGGCTACTATTTAGTGCTATACAAAATTACCATTAGATAAAAGATTTATATAATACGTCTATACTTATAATATTATGCTTAAATTATTAAACTAAAAATAAAAGATGCTCACGATAGCTTATCCAACATAATAATTACAACTCTACAATTCTCCATGTCTCCAAGAATTGATTTTCATGTGACAATTTTAATTTAAAAAAAAGTAAAGTAACTTCAGGCCTGTAATCCTCGAAGAGGTAGGCAGAGGAATGTAGGACATTCCCATTTTAATAAAAATGAGATTATTTCCACTCTTATAACCAGACTGATCATAACATGTGCTATATATATTCTTTGAAAATACCAATAAAGTCTATGGTTACAGCAAAGAAACGGAGACATCGAAAATTGTTACTATAATAAATTCAAAAAGCGTTTATGGATAAAATTTTCCATGTCGTTATAAATGTAAGTATTTGCAAATATAACGGTCTAAAATATAATTTGTAATTTAAACAAACAACGTTAATACAAAAATTCGAAGGCAAAAGTAAAATACAAAATGTATTCCGAATTTGACGCTACTAAATAATACGAATGAATCTAGATTGATATTAAAATTTCGCTCGTAGTAAAACGTACCTAGGCTAATTTTAACTTCTAGCAATAATAGTCAGTAGCAATTTAATTAACATTCTAGTATTATTCATTCAAACAATACAATTAAAAACATTTTAAATCTAAAAGTTTAACACAAGTTTACCTATTAATCATTGTATATTTAAAATCTACAAAGACTATAGACCACAGTGTTTCCTTTACGATCTAGCGCTACTTATTTCAACTGAGTATATACATAATTTTTCTAAACCACTGACCAATTGGTTACAAATATCTAAGTTTCCTAGCAACCAAACACACATTTGTTTACCTGCTGACAGGATATGTCAGCACAGTTTTCGGCAAGGTCGGTCTGCAATCAGGATATATTATGTACCGTTGTCATTGTACCTTCACTCTCATTAATTTTATTATAGGCAGCAAAAGAAGAATAAACAGTGATTAGGATTAAAGAAGATGTGAAACAAGAAGCAGATTTTTTTGTTCATTATTTTACAGAAAATACTTACGCCGAACTCCATAATGAGAGCGTCTATAATACTTCCAATGACCGTTATGAAATCAAACGTATTCCATGGATCTTTGAAGAAATTCTGAAACGTATAGTTTTTACTGTGTTAAATTGTTGAATTTTAGATCGCTCCAGTTTATTCTGATTATTCTTATAATATTCTTACTCATATAATTTGATGATGAAAAATAAAATACTAAAAACGTTATTAGTTTTAGTTTAAAAATATCTGACATAAACTGGCAAAGTCATATATTAAAGTGATATTATGTATTTAATAAATTGCTGTCTTTGCGTTTTTAGTATTTTTTAATGTAATTTAAATTGCCCAGTTTCAATTAATTTCAGTACAAATGTACACTTTCCATACAAGCTCAAACGCAACGCGCGAGGGACATTCTGTTGTAGGGACAGGAATCAGGACATCTCTCTTATCAAACTTTATTAACATTATGCATTGCTATATGCTTATGATCTATGGAACTCTTGACAAGTGACGTAATTACTATGAAAAAAACCTATTTTTGAAGGAAATTAAGCGGCATCTCATTAACTCTTTTATGGAAATAATTTCTAAACCTTAATATATTCAAGTCAAAGTTGAATATTAAAAGCTAAACTAAGATTTGTATTAAATAATGTGTATTAAATATGTATATCAACTATAAACCAGTAACGTCACTCGTAAAACAAATACTTGTGATTGTTTACCGAAAATAAAAACATAATATCATTTGTCATAAATCATTAGTTTATAATATGATACTTATAAAGTATGCCAAATATATAATAAGTATAAATGTAGAATTCATGAGTCATCTACAGATACAATCATACAAATATAAGTTTCGACGAGCGACATAACGGCCCTTAAATGGCACGACAGCCAATCAATCACAGACGCATAGGTCTTGTTTGATTGACTTCCGACACCAAAGGTCAAAAATATATCACTCGTAACAGCTATATCCAAAAATGGGTCAAATCAAATTCTTACCGCACATCCGAAGGCAATTAGCTTCAAGACGGTCTCGAGAAGGAAGAAGAACGTAAATACTATGTTCATGACTGTTAACGTGTCCATGAGTGGCGGTGGAGCCTCGTGAAACTACCACAAAATCAAGACCAACAATTTCTTTAGACTTAAAATAATTAACATCACAAAAGCTAAACGCTAATTAATCAAACGATACTATTAAAAATGGTAACAATATAAATATACTATAAAATTCACAAACATAAATACAAATATAATACTATTTTAGCATTTAGCTCACATTGTATCAATACAAATCAATGCTTCTTTAGCTACCTGCTATTGATATAAAAAAAATCATGTATCACGTTAGTGTTATGATTCCCTGTGTGTGTATTTTGTCGATATTTCAATAAATTATTTGGGCCCATTTATTAATTTTGTGTAGTTAATTATTGTATGCGTAATTCTGTGAACTGTGCACGTGCTTCATGCGAAGACCAATCATGCGCACAGGCGGGCACAACAAACGACCGTGGTTTAATACAAACGACACACATTCAACAATTATATAATTAATATATTCACTTACCTTTATAGCTATTATACATTCAAATTAATACATACCTCAATGAGCGCTGTACGTTGATGGTGCTACGTCAATGTTAAAACGCTAATTAAAAATTGGACAAAGCATCAAAAATAGTGTTGAGACACACGAACGCCACATGCAATAGAACAAACATGCCATGCTTAACAGTGACACGCAACTAAACACATTCAAACATACGTATGCAACACGTCAGAGAGAAACCAGTAGAGGATAGTGGGAAAGGGTACATATTTACTTGGCTGATATAATCCCATACAGTCATGTCAACAAACACAAAAATCAAGTTACGAACAGAAAGAGTACATTTGTAGGTATTTTGTATACTTTGTCTTGTTTGTTTGATAAATATTGATATATTCAAAGAGTGTCATTTCATAACCGTGTGTTTCGTGTACTTACTTTGACACCGTAAGCGATGATTTTCAACACCGTTTCCACAGAAAACATCCCAGTAAACCCCATATTCGAATACTTGAGGATATCCGAGTAGAGGTCATTTTGATTATAGTACTGCCATTTTGTGATGACGTGTCGGAAAAACCCACGGCAATAAAAATATATTTTTGTTACTAGATATAAAATTATAGTATTTAATGAACATTAGTATTTCTGTGAGGTATATATATAATGATATTCGTATAGAAAATATTAATATATTTTACGAAACCAACGAATAAAGGTAAATAAAAGTAAGGTAAATAAAAATGATAGCAAACGTAACTATGTATAAGAATATACTCGAGAGAAAAAACTTAAAATTGAGAGGAATGAAATTGGGACAGATACAGACTTTTCTAATTTAAAGAATCTGTCTCTTTGGGAAAAACAAACTAAAACTAATGAAAGGATTAAAAAAATGAAAACGTGAGATTTCTTTTATTTGTTATTCGAAGTCTGTCTTGCGTTCATCTTCATTTCTTAATAGTTTATGCTTAATTGTCATTTCAATTTATTTTCAAATGTTTTATTTTATTATTTTACAACGTTTCTTTGCTACCAATTTAAATTTAGATTTTTCGACATGTACAAGAAGCAGCTCAAAGCCACCGCGAATGTTGCTTGACAGGAGCCCGTTCTACCAATCATGCACTTATCCACATAAAGACATTAAATAATTCTTTCAATAAGAACATGCAACACGAACAACACTTATGGCCCATGCCACGTCCTAACGGATTTCAGAGATTGTGCATTCACAAGCACAACGAACCGAATAAAATTGTGTAAAACGTAGTGCGATAAATGTGCAGGAAGGATTGGTTACACGTGCAATCTTTTATATCGATACATACATATAATAAATAATATTATAGCAAGCGGGGACACAAAGGAACACTTAACATAAAACACAGGAAGGTAGAACGTAAAATCTGGCGATACATATGACAGGAGCGGCGCAGTTGTAATCGAAATTAGCATTCCGATGCCGTGTAAATTGACGCCGGACACAACATTAGCAAACATGTGTGGTGTTCGTGAGTGGTGTATGTGTGTGTGATTATGTATGTGTGAATTTTTAAAATAAATCAGTATTTAAAACCATACTCATGAAATATTATCGACGTTAGTGTACATTTAGACATACACGCGTGTTTCTAACAATATGAGTATTGGGCGGACAAATTCACACGTGAAACTTAAGAACTATTTGTCTAAGTTGTAACTAACTGTGCTGAGAAATATTGAAAGATATTAATGCGACAATAATCTTTCTAATTGAGGGATAATAGTTAATTAATGTTTTATAATCTGGTTACGCAATTTTACATTTGCAAGGTTCGGTGCAGAGGCTTTTCGCCGCTAATCTATTATAGTATGTGATATGTGACGCAGGTTTCATATTTTCATTGTCTACCTCATACAAGTGAACACTTGCTACTTTGATGGTGCCTTATTTGTTTCTGTTAGTATCGTTACATATCGCATGTAGTCCATAGGAAATGTCATGTCGCATGTCACATGTGACACAGGTATTAATTATAAAGTTGTACATAGTTATATAATTATATATAGTAGGCACATGTTAAATCTTATCATAAAATTGTTATACATAAATGCGTACCTTCATCATGAGTAACAAAGTATTAAAAACGATGAGTGTCATTATGAAATACTCGAAGGGCGTGGATACGACTATTCTCCACACTTTGTACTTAAAACTGCCTCTTTTACTTGGCATGTACCTTTCCAGAGGTCGTGCTTCTATCGTGAAGTCAATACATGATTTCTGTAAACACATAGAAATAAACAGTAAGACGATTGTCGTGTTTCGTTTATATGCGGGCTTTGTACTACATTCAGTTTCATACCTGATTCTTATCGATTTCACCGTCCTGTAACTCCGCTTCACCCTGCTCTTGAAATGTAATAATTATCAGAGCTACGAATATGTTAACGAAGAAGAAAGGAAATACCACGAAGTAAACTATATAAAATATGGACATTTCTATTCGAAAATTCTGTATGGGTCCCCTGTTTTCATATGTGGCGGCCATTGAGTTCTGTAATACTCTGGAAAAAAAAACATATGCGTCATCATTACTTATCACCGTGGCTTCGTTCATGTGAACTTTCCAAATCGTTTTATTAACAAAATACCATAAAAAATTCTCAGTAAGCCATGGCCATGGATAATACTCGTAAATTGTTGTCATCTAAACTGCAAAGCAACTAAACCAAGACTAAGACTCAATTCCTTGCATAGCTTTAGCTTAGTTTTTGTCTATATTAAGTTAAGTACAGATTATGAAAGAGAATAAATAGTCTGTCAAAAACATAGTTATATGTTTTAATAACCAATAAAACAGTAATTTTACTAAGTTGTTCTTATTGGATTAGTTAACATTAACAGTCCTATTTTTACAACAACAGCATTCTTACGCAACAACGGTCAATTCTGACAACAGCTTCGTTCATCTACTCGTTTCACTTGTTGTTACGTTCCAATTATGTAGTAAACTAAAGCTTCATTTACAATTAATATACCATCATGCCGAATTCCTCGCGGGATAGGCAGAGAGCACTTTTTCAATATTTATCGCTCTCATCACATGCGCACGACAGATTTGGAGTCTTCTGACTTCCGCATCAGCCAGTGCCCGATGGCAGTGTGGTTCGTTTATTACTTGGTAGCAATGCAACACTCACTGCGGCCAGCCCTCGCCCGTCTGCACCGCGAACAGCGTCAGCATCGCCACCGCCACGTTGTCGTAGTTGAAGGAGTGCGTCGTCCAGCAGCGCTTCTGGATGCGAGGCAGCAGGCTGTTCGATTCGTACAAGAAATACCATCCTCTGGAAACGATAATGTTCATTTCGTATTTGAATGTATGTATGTATGGATGTACAAAAAGTGTTGTAATGAACCAATTTTGAATAAATAATATTTGAATTTGAAAATTTAAAAAAATTTGAATTCCATACGTCTAGTAAGAACGGTGTGTGGCATTTAAAATGTTTCAATGATTAGTTATGTCTCGGTGGTGCTAGTATTATTAGTTAAATGTAAAAGTAAATGTAATATCACGCCTGTATATCCGAAGAGGCAGGCAGAGGAGAGTGGTAAACTTCCACGTTTCACCAGTTACGCTTACTTCCGGTATGGAATACGCAGTGAGTGTATTCCCGTGTGCCGGGCACAAATCCAGACTCCGAAACATTGTTAGAAATTTCTATTAGAATATCTGAGTTAGAGAAATCCAATAGTATCCGACCCGGGATTTGAACAAAAGACCTTTCAATCAACAGTCGCGCTTTCAGCCACGCGACCAACGACGCAGTAACTTCTTACATCCAAAATTAAAATTATTGCAGTTTTATAAATGCATTTCAATAACAATACTTGTAGATATATAATCGATATAAGACAATAAATATGCAATTGTCTACAGAGTCAAAGTTATTATGTAATAGCAATGATAAAAATATTGTACTTACTGGCAGTCTTCTTTTGTATTTTTACTAATATCGGAGCAGTGAAAAAATTTACCATTAAAAAGTTGAACCGCAATTACGGCGAAAATGAATTGAAACAATATATACACTATGAGAATGTTTATGACGTTTTTCAAAGAGTTCACAACACAGTCAAACACTGCTTTTAACTTTGGAACACGTTTTATAGTTTTTAAAGGTCTAAGCACTCTTAACACTCTTAACGACTTTATTGTGGACAGGTTTTGTCCTGCGCCCTTTTTTATGCCTCTGTAATGAAAAAAATTCAGTTAGCAACAACAACAGCTATGTAGAGTTTGTATCGGTTTAAAAAATTGTAGTCAGAAACGACATATTACCCGATCTCGAAACCGAAGCTAACTAGGGCACAGATAACGACCGCAGCGTCCATAATATTCCACAAGTCGCGGAGGTACGCGCCCGGGTGGAATATTATACCCAGATCGACTATCTTCAACAACATTTCCACGGTGAACACGCCCGTGAAAGCGTAGTCGAAGTAATTCAGGACTTTGTTCCTGCAAGAATCATACATCGTTTTATGTACAGTATATTTTACTTGGAATATATACATAGTATGTCGATTAAAGTATTTTCCGGCTAATCTAGTAATAATTTGTTATAATTATGACAACCTGTCTGTTGAATCAGTCAGTCATAATTATAGCGATATTTTAATTATACAAAACTAAACATTAAGCAAGTTGGTCACTAGATTATAAGATGTTGTCTTTACCTGTAATTATTTTCATCTACTGGATCTTCCGCTGCTAGGGCTATAGAACTCATACATATAACTAACATGATAAAAAAATCAAAATATTTTAGATTAACAACCCAGTGTGCGCCTCGCCTTATTCTGTAATCAAATATAAAAAGGGATCGATTTAATTTATGCGATCATTCATACATACATCGGTAAAGTTTACAGAATTTTTCTCAGTACATAGAGGACCGCCACAAGTCCAACTGATGTGAATGAAACTTTAAAGTTCGGCGAGTGGTGCGATGGAAGAAAGGTTAAACAGGCACGAGGTCGAACAGTTTTCCGGAGCACTTACCCAATGGTACAATTAGAGCCGGTAGAATACGCAAAGGGATCCCAAGTCCCTCCGTAGACTTAAGTCTTCCAGCTTTTCGGTAATCCTGTGGTGGTTGACTATTCGGACTGCACATTTTTGCACGGAGTCAAATGAAGCAAGTTGGTACTGCGGCGTTCCAGACCAGAGATACTAACAGTACTCCATGTGGGAGTTTATAAAGCGTTAGAAATTGCCCCGCAGTGAAGTACTGTTTCGCTCTGTTCAGAACGCCCAGCTTTTAGGCAGCTAATTTGGCTTTTCTCTCCAGGTGACTCCAGAATTGCACACTATCCGACATGTCAACTTCCAGGATTCCAATGCTTTTCCCAATGGTGAGCGTCGTTCCTTGGAAATTTGGAGCCATGACAAATGTCTTCGTGGGGTTGAACTCAATTAGGTTAAGTCGACCCCATTCTGAGACACGCTCCAGAGAGAGTCTCACGCTTCAGACACAAGTTTATTCACTTTTCTTCCACAAGTATCTGAGAGGCATCTGAACGGCTTGTATAGAATTCGTCGCCAGTACTCTCATTCGCATAGCAATGAATGCTGCTGGTTTGCAGCAACATGTCATTGATATGCAGGATGAATAGTGCTGGCGACAGTACAGAGCCTTGGGGTACACCAGCATTAAGTTGTTTTATATCGGAACAACAATAGTCGACTGCGACCTTGATATGTCGCTCTGATTTTTATTTGTAATTTTAATGTCAAATTATAAAACCTATTTGTTTTGAAAAATTAGGGCACCACGATTGATGGTGAAGAACTGTTCGATCTCGTGCCTGTTTCACCTTTCCTCCATCGCACCACTCGCCGAAGATTATAGTTTCATCCACAAGCTGGACTCATGCCGCGTAAGTGCAGTGTTGATTATGCTTAATTTACAGGGACATTTTTAAATTTTATAATTTACTTACGGATTCGTAGGGGACAAAATAAACATGGCCGAGTATGGCAGCATTGGTTTTGGTCCATCCGCTATCTCCTCCTCTTCCTTCTTGGCGTCTTCTTTCTTTTTATTCTGAAAAATTAAAAAACTTATATCATATGCGTTAGAACCTAAGCCATTGTGCCTTTTAAATTCACAATGTGTCTTACAATAGAAGTACATAAAAAGCTATAATCATAAATCAAAACTAGTTTTGAAATAAGATAATTGTCCATGAAAATAAATTTATTAACGCGGTAAGCACCAATTCAATAACGAAAATAGGTTTTTTTTTAAAAATGCTAATACACTAAGAAACAATGAGCCTATAAACTTGATCTGATACTGAAATAAAATAAGTATGAAAATGACTAAAACTTGCATATTTTAAAATAATTAAAATGTTTTTAAAGTTTCAGTTTTTTAAGTGGATTATGTACACGTTTTTGTATGTATATTAGAAATAGTTATGAAATTGCGTTTCATATAAGTATATTACAATTACAATTTTCACAACCTTTTTTGGGTTGGACTGGGTTTTGGGATGGATTTGGGCTGGTTTGATTGGTTGGTTCTGAGCTGCAACGTAAGACATAGGTAGTACTGAGTAAAATTTACGTAATATTCTGATTATTCAAAGTTTATAACCTCATTGGTGTAATCTCTGTACATGCAATAATAATAATTAATCTATAAAACAAGGATCATTTGTGTTGAAAATTTAATTAACGATAAAACAATTTGTCATAACACACATATAAACGTAGTAGTGATACAAAATAATTTATCAATAAATATTCTAGTAAAACACAGATGCAACTATATTATAAATTTTGAGTTCGTATTTATCAACGCCTTTTAACATTCGGCCCACAGAAGCAACATTTAATCCTTAATAGGTTTTTGCTTAAAATATTGTCAGAGCGAATTGCCCGCTGTGATTACATTAAAATATTGGCAACAGTTTCGCTGCAAATTAGTGAAAAGAAATGGTAATCTAACCAAAGAGAGGACCGCGATACTGATACTGGACACTGTAAGTAATTTAAAAGATATTTTCAGATGGTATTCACTACTATATAACACGTTGAATATATTCATAACATTTATAACTTGTGATTTTTTGTCACTTGTGATCTAAGTTCATGTAAACAATATTTTAAGCTATAAAAACCAATGCGCACGACAAGCACAGAATAGTACGACCACTGAGCTTCCTTTACCTTCCTACTGGCTTGTGAAGTACATATGTCTATTTGAGGTAGACTCCCGTCCAGCGCATGCAGCGCACCCATCTCTTTCTGCAATTCCTAATCAGCCGAAACAGAGGTTGTCGTGTCAATTGAAAAATTTTGATATATTCAATTATCTCACAGTCTAGGTGGCGCTACATACATATGTATTAGGTGTAATAAACATTTTAGCGTTTCAAAACCTTCGAGTACTTAATAAACGAATTCAGTACAGTACAAGTAACTTACTTGTTGTTGTTTCTCTTTATCTTCTTCTTCCTGTTCTTCTTCGGCTGCTGTTAATTCCTGTAATAACACAACAGCAACATTTACACGTAAAAAAGCATATTTTACAGGGGAACATTGACGGGTACACAACAACACCGTTCTCGGTTTTTGACAACTTTTTTTGATTTGGATTTTACCTTAATCGATCCAACTACAGCGGACAGATACACTGAATAATTGCAAAATAAAGAAAATGATACAATAAGGGGCTGAAATATTGAATCGACTAAGGTAAATTCTCTGCAATGATCACAAGCAACAAACCTGAGCATTCGCCAAGTTGTCGACGGCGATAGCAAGAAACACGTTCAGAAGCGTGTAGTTTCCAAACAGTACAAGAATAACAAAATATAAAGAGTAGATCATTCCCTTCCTAATTCCACCTTGTGATTGAATACCATCATACATGACTTCATTCCAGTCCTCGCCTGTTAAAATCTGAAAACAGCAATGTGTATAAAATAGATCCAAACAACAATATTAGTATTTATCAAAAATGGATAATACATTTACTTGTACGTGTTTAAGAAATGTATCTTGTGTGATGTAAATAAATAAATAACTAAATATACCCACCTGGAAGACAGTAAGTAGCGCTATTGGAAATGTGTTGAAGTTTGTTGGTGGCGTGCCATCTTCGAAGTTAAATTGTCCTCCGAATAACTGCATTCCGAGTAGAGCGAATATAAGAATGAACAAGAATAGAAGAAACAGCAAAGAAATAATAGATCTCATTGAATTTAATAGAGATATAACAAGATTCCTTAGTGATGCCCAGTATTTTGTAACCTGTAAAACAATGACAATACGTTAACAATGACTACGTTCACATAATATAAAATATTAATAAACATTAATGACTGAAGGAATAAAGAGGGTTGATTGATATAGAAATACATATGTGTCTAACGATACCTTAAATATCCTTAACAATCTCAAAGCTCTCAGAACTGAAAGACCAAAAGAGCCACCCTTAACTTCTGACCATACTACTTCAAAGATGGAGGCGGATATAACAACACAGTCAAACCGATTGAATGAGGACTCAAAATATATACGAGGCCCCAATGCATACATTTTCACCCACATCTCCATCATAAACAATCCTAAGAACACAAATTCGGCATAGTCTGAAACAAATACGACATTGACATTAGCAGGTCAAATAAATGTACACTAAGAATGAAATTGTAAAATCTTTAGTAATTATTTCAATGCACTCACATAAAAACGAGGTAAGCCATGGCGGTTGGTCATAGTGTTCTACTGCGACGCATATCGTATTAAACAGCACCAGAACTATGACGAACCAGTAAAACCACTGAGTTTTCACCGTGTGACGAATCCAAAAGCGAAACCTCTTCTCCGCTCGCCAGAAATTGGCGCATTTGCCGCTCGACCGAGATTTGCTTTTGAGAAAACCTGTACAATTGCAAACATATTAATAAATCATTCGCGAGCTTCAAATATAATATCAATAAGATCAATGTTACGAACAACATCATAACTGTTAGCTAGAGGGCAACTACGACATTCGACTAATACAATCTAGCATATTATATTACACCGAGTCACATTTTACCATTTCAGCAAAGCTTTCGCAGTCCAGTGAAATCTGAATATCAATTATTTTTAAATCCGACTACCAGTAATTGGGGTTCGATACCCCACTGAATCGAAATAAAATTGGTGTCACAACTCGATACCAGTGCCACATAAATCTTTGATAGTCCACTCGCGGGACGGTTACTATTTTATTAATAATGTTACGTTTTATGGTAACTTTATGCTCATAACATATCTTATTCTATACAAGCTCAAGGGGATATGGATAGCAGGTAAGAAAAACAAGAATGAGGGTAAATTAAAACGGTTATTTCTATGTAAATAAAAAAATGTGTCTAATAAATAATGGTGGTTGTCATTAAGGGATCGGGGAATCTATTCCTAAATCTATGACTAGACTATTCCGACTACGTAGAAGATGAAAAGGAATATTCTACCAGCATCACGCTTGATCCCATACCTTGTTTTTTCTTTGCAACTGTAAACAACCAACAAACAAATACAGTACTAGAACTGAATGAATACTGAAAATGATTATAATATTGAAATTTAAAAGATATAGTAAGTCATGTCATGCAACATTCATAATGGATAAATATTATATAGTATCAACTAAATGAGTTATGACTACATGTATTGGAGTTTAAAATATTTTAGTAACATTAAGAATACATCTATATATATAATATGTGAAAATAATTAAGTTCTCTCTAAGCGTAGTAAATTATAACATCATTAGAAGAGCCAATTATTAAAAATGGTTAAGTAATTTAGAAAATCTATACAAAATTTACACTAATACTATTCTCAAGGAGCCTATAAAGGAGAATACAAGAATCAGGATGTAATAAATGAAGCACCTATTGTTTCCGGATGTATGTATGAGAATCACTGCACAACACACATACGACATCCAATGGCATGTACAAGAGGGTTTACTGACCATCATCTCCACAATCTTCATCCTGCTCTTCTTCCTCGGTGTCAGTGCTCTTGCTTTTCCCTAAGTTTTTTAACTTCTTCTTCGCTGCTGCTCTCCTTCGAGCTATAATTAAAGTGTCATCATTTAAGGAACATACAAATTCAATCTTAGTGACATCTGTGTATGAGCTTTCGTCTATAATAATCTTACCCTCAATTATGTGCATCTTTTCCTCTTCTGTAGTCCTTTCTTCGTGTAAAATGACTTCCTCTGTAAATTTGAGAATATTTTGAATATTTTTTAAGTAATATCTAAGTACATTTAATTGTTATTTACAAATATCTTACCTGCTTTACAAATCCACTCAACGTAACCATTGAGTTCTTTTTCTAATTGTTGCTGCCTTCTTAACTTAAGAAATTCTTGTCTATTTTCTACTTTCTCTCTTTCTTTAGCGAATTCACTGGAAAATAGCAACTCGTAGCTATTATTCTAAATGATGAATGACTAGCGGCCACATCGCGTATGTTATGTACTGATTTAGCGTTAACAGGAAATATTCGAACAAGGACAAGGGCAAGAAGATTAGATCATAAGAATGTAGTGACTCGTAATTCTAAATCCCCTTTTAGCGGAAACTAGAATTCAGTTATGACCATACCCTGTATTGTTATCATTAAAGAATTTGCTTCGGAATTGGCAACAATAGTAGTTTAAAGGGCATGATTGTATGTGATGATGACATGTGAGTTAACCAAGATACTTGGTATTTGTTAACTGTAAGTACAGTACAGTAGTATAATACGAGTATCATTTATTTTATTTTATATTTATGTATAGTAAATATAATTAATTTTCAAAATAGCTTATAAATAATAACAAAATTATAACACAGTTAATTTTCTTTTAAATTATAATAAGGCATATTAATAAAGGATAAAACCTAAAAATACATCAATCCTATTACGAAAACGTTAGCAATGTACATTCTTATTGAAAAGCTTATTCTACTAATTGTATATATGCTTAGACACATCGTCTTGTGAAGTTTAGCGCTTCCTTTCATGGACTTCAGGATACAACTTTTAATACGGCGGGAACGCTTCGAAATTGTATGGGATGAAAATAATTACAAGGAACGGCAGAATTTATGAAATTTCTCATTCAACTAGCGTTTACTTAACAGTAGCCAGGTCTAATTCAGCTGTTATGCCAGACCTGCTTCAGTTATCCAGTTTATGTAGCCAGTGAAGTCCTCATTAAACATTTTCCGTGCCCTTTCCTTCTGATATTGAGCCCTTCGCTCGACACGTCCCCTTTCGTTGGAAAACTCTCTGTACGTGGTAATTTATTAACAAAAATGAAAAATAAAAACTACGTAAACATGTATCTGTCAGTAAGTAACAAAGCATATTACAGAAATATATAATTCAAGTGTGTGTGTGTGTAAATACTAAATAATTACAGGATTGTGACAACTTACCCGCTTAGAACACCGAGAACTAAGTTGAGCATAAAAAATGAACCCAATATTATAAGAGGCACAAAGTAAATCCAGTTGAATGTACTACCTAACGCGTCATTTGTCTGAAAAGAGAAAGACATTATATTAAATCAATGAAAAAAATACTAGAAGATACCTTTTAATATGCAGTAATGGTGGAAGACTTTTTCTATTTATCAAATGTCATCTTAATTTGGCATTATCTCAGCTAAGCTAATTGAGGAAACCTTTTAACGTAACGTAAAAAACATTGGAGCCATTAATTGTTCTAGTTACATTTTAAGAACTTTGCAACATTCACGAACAGCTATTAATGTTATATTGAAGAAGATTAATCATTCACCATCTAACATCTTTTAGGTTTTATTGACTATATGTAATATTTTTAGGGCAGTTAAGAACTAAACTGATTAAGCGCCGGCCCCGTCATCTCATCATCACCTGATTTGACTGGCATAAAATACCTTTGGCATTAAATCTGCTTTTTGTTAACAACAACACAGAATAAATAAAAAAATTAATAAAAATTGTATCTATAAAAACGTAACATCACGCTCCTAATCCTTGAAGATGTAGGCAGTGGAGTATAGTAGATAATACACTCCCACGTTTCACCAGTTACGTTTGCGTCCCAGTACGGAATAACCGGTGACCATACTGCCATACACCGGGCACGTATCCAGAAACATAAAACTAAACGTTGCAACACGTGCACGAACCCAATAGAGGATAGTGGTCCAGCCCTCCATGGTGATGCACTGGAAGACGGTGAGCATGGCGAAGCCGATGTTGTCGAAGGACGTGATGCCCTTGTTGGGCCCCACCCACTTCTCGAGGCACGTGCTGCGGTCGTACTCGCACACGTACGCGCCGTACGGCGCCAGCGTGTCGTTGTCGGCGTTGCACGGCGTCGGATTGTCGCCGTCGTTCACTATTTCATCTGGAAAACACGTATGTTTATTATTATTATTATTAACGCTTGAACTTTTAGACCGTGGGCAGAGAGCGCAAATGCCAATTATCACTATTTTTATAGACCTGACGTTGCGTTAGTCATAATCCCTGAATGTTAAGTTATTCACAAAGACAAGACATAAGACATGTTACTCAATTCTATAAGTTGGTCGTTTTTAGTGCTGACATTAATGAAGTGGTGAAGTGATATTTCGATAACAATGAGTGCCTTCGCCGATATAATGATAGTCTGGATAACTTTAAGAATAGCAAGTTTTTATGATATACATAAATCAACACTACAGTTTTGTATGACATTGTACAAAAATATGTTAATGTATAAAAAGACTAGAAAGTAACTATCTGCCGTGTATGGCTCAATATGTAGGTATACTGAAATTAGAAAGAAAATTAATACATCGTTGAGTTCCTGCGCGTTTTAGATTCAGTTTAATTCAATTTACAATGCAAACTAGGTCAGATTTTTTTTTGTCTAGGGATGAAATTGCTATTTTGTGGAACAATATCCATAAAATTCAATATTATTTATACGTTTAACTTGTGCGCAATGCAGTCAACGTTGCCTGGTCCATACATTTTACTAGTAACTACAGTTTTAATAATTGCTTGACTCTCAAGATTTCAATTTTTAAGTTCAATGGTCATAGAACTCACATGTGTTCATTTTTATTTGACAAATTCGATTTTATTTTCAATATTATTACTATTATTCTTGCCTTTGCATCAAATCAAAGTCCTATCAAAAGATATGAAAAAAATAAATTGAATTAAATTATCATATTATACTTACTAATATCTTCTAAGTTATAACAAGTCTTATGTAGAGCCCCGGAATAAAACTCGAGGCCAATAATTGCGAATATGACGATTGCGAACAGCACCAAGAGGCCGATCTGCAGCAGCGGCGCCATAGCCTTGATGATGGACTTCAGCACGACTTGCAGACCTGCACACGAAATGCGCTATTATACAAGAACCATCACTTACTGCTCACGAAAAATGTGTTGACCAATGTGACAGTTTTGATATTAATGCATCATGAATATGATTGAATTGAACTATACAATGCGACTGCAGTTTGAGATAAATGCTCACAGTGATGTAGGTACTCATCAATAAAACTTATAGGAACGAAACTATAAATATCTATATGTTATGCGATACGGATAAAATATCAAGCGGACATATGGATATACCATTTCGTATACCATAGCAGCGGACCGGTTATAATCTGGTTATAATTGCCGTACGTATTCCGTTGTGAGGAATATTTAAAGCGCAATTTAATCACAATGCAGAATATTACGATGTAGATAAACGCACTCGTCTACTAATGTTTCTGTAAGTTTTATCGACGAGCTGAAAATCTCTTTACACATACTTCATTATGAAATTAAATTAAGTAAGGAGATAATTAAGTCGTATGAAAACAATTTACATTATTAATATTTCATTGTTAGTAGTGTTTTAATGTAATATGTAGGTAGGGTAGTAAGATGTAATGCATAATCCAATATAAATACAAAGTTAGTAAAATCTATGATTAATTTATCGACAAAAGATCATAATGAAAGACTCAAACTGAACGTGCACAAGAACACAATATAGAAGGTATAATGGGGGGACACTGTTGCATAAATTCCAAGCGTGACTCGTAATAAATAAAATTTTAACACCATTAGGAATGATAAATACACAATCTTAGATGAAACCGAAAGCAAGAAGACACCGTATGTTCCGACGCCAAAAAGGTTTTTTTTTTCGTCAGGAAAACTCAGAGTGCCTACCGCCACGGGGCCGACGATAAGTTATGTCGGGCTCTAACCGACTAAAAACCTGACGGTTTCCATCGCGCCACTACGCGGCGGAGCCACGGGAACGCTTGCGCACACTTCCGCGACGCCACCAGTGGTGTTCGTCT
>DWFO01000085.1:0-27480 GCA_018246595.1 Mimoniades nurscia nurscia
CATACGTAATAACATCACGTCTGTAATCCCCGAAGAGGCAGGCAGAGGAATTTAGAACACTCCCACGTTTCACCAGTTACGTTTACGTCCCACTATGGAAAAGGTGGTGAGTTTATATGGCAATAGACTCACCACCGCCGAGCATATTTAAGGACGTCAGTCACGTTTAAAGACCACTAAACCAAAAGACAAACATTAATCCTATTCTAATATGATGATAACAGGTGTATGTAATCTCCACCTGGTACTCCAGTCCATCTGGCGGGCATCCTCCAGCCACTGATTGGCGGCCAGTGTCGTCTCCCTGACTTTCTTAATCTTTAACTGCAGGAACACCTTCCGTAGATCCACGGTGATATGTGAAGATTTGGTGTAATCTTCCGGTGTGTCTCGTTCTGCTCTAAATGGTGCTAGAATTCAGTTGCACAAAATTACTCTCGAGTTTTGGTCTCTGGAATAGTTTTGATAGATTCTTATTTTTTACGTTGGCATCGGTTACTGTATATTCTACTTACTAGAAATGTATAGATTCCCGGACGGTGAATAAATAACTTTTAAGACTGTAATGCAGTGTGTTAGTAAATTCTTCTTCATGAACCTTTTGATTCTTGTCTATCTCATCAACGTCCTCACTAACCCATTTCTGAGGATTGGTAGACCGGTACGAAATTTACTACTACAAACTGAAGGAATTCGTTCCTGACTCTTCGAAAACACCTATGTCCTGTATTAAGTAAGATTTAATAAGGGCTAAACGCTTTGGAATAATAGATTTTCATGACACTTAAGTTTTGTATGTAAGTTTTAAATATTTCTTCTTCACTTCAAAGTTAAGTCACAAATTTTTTTGTTAGGTCTTAATGGTACAAAATTATGCACACTTACTATTAAGTTTATTCCAACGAAATAAAAGATAGGTACATATTAATAGAACGGAACACGTCATTTCCTGAGTGATCTGTTTAGCTGTGGTTTGAACAAAACCTACCTCTGCCTTTCTCCAAAGTATTCTCCAGTCTCAAGAGAACGGATCCGGCTTTCCAGGGCTCAATACTCAAGACATGAATGTGCCGGGGCAGGCCGTGGAGTCGGAGTGCCGAGTACTGTACCAGAAAGAGAGTACAACTTCTAAGTAACGAAAAAGCGACTAGCACTCATAATCCTACCGGCATTTTTGAAGTAGGTAACGGATGTCTCGGAGCGAGAGCGGCGAGCTGCGCCTGCAGCTTCATCAAGAACAAACATTCAGAACAACTATTTAAACTTACTTTCAGTAAGTATTGGATGGTTAAACTGTAACAGTTAATTTCTATTTAGCATATTCTAGCATCCACCGTACTTACACGTTTGTTCCTAACATTTTGCCATTTTTTCCTGTTAATTTTCTCGCCGGACGCCAAAAAGAGCCAGGGTTCCATGGCCCACTTTCTGGCCACTTGGGAAGTACGCTCCGAAAATGTCTGATCGTCCACTGCAATTGAAAATCATCACTATCGAATTGAAATCATGAATTGAAAATCATCACTATCGAATTAATTGAAACAGACTTTAAAAAGTAGAAATGTCAACGTCCGTATTTACTCATTGTACTCGTTCTTGAAGTTTTCGGACACATTTGTAGTCAGAACGTATCATATTATATTATTTAATCTAATCATATAGTCAAGATCGAGTTCGGTGGCATGCTATTGAAGAGGCCTATGTACAGCAGTGGATGCGAATAGGCTAATAATGATGATATAGGCTATTGATTAGATGGTCGTCATGCAACGGTGTCCATCCATGGGGGCACATGGATGGACACCGTTGCATGACGACTCTTAAGGGAGCTCTTGTAGTGCTAGTTATCTAATGAAAAGTCCATGTAATTTTTTTTTGAAAAATAATATCTCTAATGTTTTTACAGTCCTGGTCTTACATACCTTCCTGTTTGTAGTTTCCAAAGAACATTCTATGTTTGCCTTTCACAATCAAACCTACACCAAACGCATCTTCGTTCAGCGACTCTTCCAGTCCAAAGCCGTCATCAGTCAGTAATCTTCTATGCATCTGGAGGGAACAAAGAAAAGATAATTTTTTTGTAATGACCTTCATCTATTTGACGTTATTCTCTGGATAACTCGAAAAGCAGTTCAGCCTGGCGGTTGGAAATTCGACCTCTGACTCCTGGAACTCTCTACAAAGCTTCTGAAGCTCTTTACAAAACGTGAGTTTTAAAGATATATGTTACATGTTATAAGGATGAAGGAAACATCGTGAGGAAACCTACTTATCTTGAGAAAACTTATACAAATAAAAATATTTTCAATGGAATGTGAAGTCTATCAAATCGCACTTGACACAAATCACTAGAAGAAGATAAGTGCCTATACAGAGCAAGAAGGTAAGTGTCACTCTAATTAGAGACGTGAACACCATGCACATATGCCAGGGAACGTACTTGTAGTTCACATGTATGTAGATGCTATTTATAGACTACAAAATTTCGAAGTACAATTTTAATTAATTGAATATAATACATGTAGTCCAGTTAATTTTTTGATGAAGATTCGACCGCTGATAATTGTAACATGCACAAAATAATGTTTTAAATTTAAAACAGTTACTTGATCCAGGAACGCCAGTGCGTCTTGTGTGATGCCTACAATAAACAGCAGCTTACCATGAGCTCGATCTCCCCCTCGTCGTAGGAGACGCCGCCCTGCGCGCGGTCGGGCAGCACGCACAGCTCCGTGCTCGAGTTCCGCGAGCGCGCGCAAATCCTGGACGTCACGGGGTAGTAGCATGCGGCAACTGGTTTCTTTTGCAACGAACCTGGACCAAAGTTTTTTATATTAAAATTTCTGTAAATCCCTTTTCAGTCTGTCTCAGTTCACTTCTGGAAACATGACTCCCCTTAATAGATAGAGCTTTTGCCCACAATCGCCCTTCTGAGCATACCAGGTGGAGATCAATGCCTTTGAAAATTGGTATTGTTATGCGTTCTAGGAGCAAAAATGCTATGAAGGTCTTTTTAATGGAGTAAATGCCATGCACAATAATGAAAATATGACACGGCAGATGTCCTTATGTTCGGCGTTAAATGGGAGAGGAGGACAATGCATACCTATTCTGGTGGAGGTGTTTATACGTAGCAGATATTATCAAGGATTGCTTATCTGCAAGTTCATTCGCTGTTTCTTTGACACAAAAAACCAAGTGGGATTGATATGTTATCCTCGTATCACAAGTAGCATTTGACTGGTGACCATGCCAAAAACACCTTTTCTGCTCCGTAAATAAAGCTGGATAAATCCAAAATTTTTTAGTCGTTTTATACAATGATTTGGTCTAAAACTCACTAGAAGTTTGATTCCAGCAGGTCCTCTTGATCATCTGTCGAGAATTGGAGTCCGTGAAGAATTCTCCATTGTTTGAGATATTTGTCTTGAACACGCTGACGACTTCCTTGCCTAAGTCGCTTCTAAAATGGAATATAGGTACTCTTAACATAAACTTTGACAAGTGGTTGCAATTGAGGGTGTTAGATTACGAGACGAAGAGGTGCTCCAACCCTTATCGGGGCCCTGCGCTGAGACGGCACGGCATCCTGGCGCGGGGTTGCTTGGCGTCGTTGGCGCAGCGTGGCGTCGCGGCGTTGGCTATATATACTAGCATAAGGACTTGCGGGACACACTCCTTCTTCTGGCATTTGGCTGCCATAGACCTACCTTATTAGCGTTACGTAGTAATTCTACTTTAGGGTTATCGTTCGTTATAATTGTATTCGACTAGATTTTTTTTTTATTAATAAACATCAGTTGACAATTTGGTCTCTGTGTTTTCTTTCTTAAAATTCAAATCCAGTTATGGCTTATAAGTACTTATTGCTTTTTGACGTAAGTTACATGTTGACAGAAATTTTACTTTTATTTAGGCCCAGGATTTCTTTTTAACTTTGCAATAGCTTCTAGAATAAAATCTGGTCTTGAGGGGGGCCTCGATAATGGAATTTGGTCAAAAGTGTTGTCGTATTCCAGATTCAAATGCTTAAAGAAATACGCGCAGCTTGAGTGATTTCTTCACACCATCATTATAAGTCACCATGGTTACATACCCAACTGGCACAGGCCCTATGATCCATTCCAGCTCCACGAACTCTTCGCCTCGGTACAGCCTAATGATTTGTGTCACCCAGTCGTTGAACCGCTGTCTGATCTCCTTGACCAACGCTCCTCGCACCGTGTAGTACATTGCCCGGTCAGATATCTGGAACATAAGACTTTGGTCACATTAGAGATTTTTGAAAATCATTTTAAGAGAACTAAAACAAAGGCATATTTGGCTTTGCAAGAAAGTAAGAGATTCATAGAGATTCATATTTTTTATAATGTGCTTTACCGCAGTAGGTCGTTTCTCTCGTGGCCTGAACGCATAGGCTCCAGACTGCAGGGTTTGTTGGCCCTGACTGTAGAAGTAGAAGTTCTGGGAGACGAGGATCTTGGCTCCATCTATATTCTGAACGGATTCCAAGAGGCCTGTTGTTTTGTCCACTGTGACTTTAAGATACTGGAAAATTGAAATTTCAGCAGTTCTATTGATTGAATGTTAAGATTCTGGCCGATACAGGTATTTTAATGTTGGAGTATTGATCATGCTGACGTCGTCGAGTGTTGGATGTGTCTTAAAGAACGTGTACGATATTTAACCTTAAAAGGTACACACATTTGAAAATTCAGAATTTACTTCGGGCTTCGAACCACATACCCCATGTGGTAGATATGCAGTAGAAACCTAACCCATTAACATTACAGAATTTATTAATTTAGTCATTATCATCATTATCATCAGCCTATTCTCATTCACTGCTGGACACAGGCCTCTCCAACATCACGCCACTGAGCTCGATCTTCAGCTCTTCGCATCAACCGCTGCCAGCCTCTTTGCACTTTTAACTTAGTACTAGCTATGCCCGCGACTTCGTCCGCATGGAATTTAATAAAAATATAATTTTATTTATTTGTAGAAAAAAATGTTATTTATTTGTATAATACAAAAATTCTAAAATGAAAGTTAGCTTAAGCTATAATAAAAGCTTAAGTGACTTCTTATTACATCAGCTATTTGCTAGTGAAAGTCCCGTCAAAATCGGTCCAGCTGTTCCGGAGATTAGCCGGAACAAACAGACAGATTGTCAAAAATTGTCAAAAATGTTTAATTGTTATATGTACAGTGTACACATACATGTGCATTGAGTAAAAAACGGTTATTTTATTATTACAAACAAACAGTCCAATTTTATCTATTTGTATAGATTAAAACGAAGTTGTAAAATGTTCGCTGTATTTTGATCACGGAACTCACCTCGTTCGATATATACGGAACTAACTCTTGATCCGCGTGTGCGCTTGACTGACTTGACTTTTTGACATATTCGTTTTCTTCCTAAAATTAACCAACGTTCCATACAACAATTATTAGTGCTGTGCATATTTTTAACATAGCCTTAGTCATGGTTTATCTTACAATGACACTGAAACCCTATTCAAATATCAATAATGCATATTTATATAGAAATTTGTTTTATTAATATGGATATATAAATATATAACAATTCAATAGTGATACTAGTTGAATAGAAGCTTGTTAAAATACCAAGGGATCTCGTATAGGGGTTACGTAGTACGCCGTGTAGCCCAGGGGAGGGATGTTTTCAGCTTCGAAGTACAGCTCCTGTATCGCGACGGACGCGCGGCCCGGCAGGTTGATGAGCGGCGCCGGCAGCGGCACCAGCTGGTACTCTACTTCTTCGTCTAGGAATGACAAAAATATTATTTACAAGATTTCATACGTAACTGGTGAAACGTAGGAGTGTTCTTCGGTGATTACAGGCGTGATGTTACTTTTTTATTTCATACATTCATTTCTCTTTCGTTTTCTCTTTTGTCACCGTCCATTCATTCATTCATTTTCCATTCGTATGTTCATTTAGCCTCTTTATTAATTACTCAATTAGCTCATCAAATCCGTTCACTCATATTTTTTATTAAATTATATTTGATGAAATATATTAACATGAGATAAACACAGCTATAAAAGTTAAGTAACGTGCTATCACGTTGATCTTAGATTCCAAACTCTTCCAAAAGTCAGCAGAGATTCACCGCAGCGTATCCTGAGACGTATTAATGAAACAACAGTACACGAAATAAAAGACGAGAAAAATGAAAAGAACGTACTTACAGTAAATAATGTTGGAGAATCGTATCCAGCAGTGGAGTGATACTAGAGTTGATGATGATGAAGAGGGTGATGATGATGATGAAGAAAAAAAAATGTTACGTACCATTGTAATCCCGTATGGAGTAATGTAAGGCTACAGCTGGCAAGCGGACGTGATGGTAGGTCTTGAGACTCGACGGATTGTACACCAGAAGTAACACGGACTCTTGGCTTTCCATGAACTGAAAATGTACAGAAACATATCAGATCTTTAATGAGTGATCAAAGGAAAGATAAGAAAGGAAAACCTGTTGATAAGCACCAGGCATATTTCCAGACTCCGAGCCGCTACTGGAAAATCTAAATTAGAAAAATTCAATTCTAGCCGACCCGGGAATAACACAATTATTATTAAAAGACAGACTTAATGCCAGTGGCATTCTCTACCAGTTTTTCAAATAGTAACTTTGTTATTGTTCAAGCGCCGATTACTTACCCTGCACTCGCTGATGTTGAGTTGATGGCACACGACGAACTGCTGATGGGTTTTGGTCCGTCTGGTTCCACCCCACGATGGTGTTAGCAAACTGAAATTTATCCTCATCATTACCACTTATATCGTTCCACTTTTCGACATGAGTGTCCTTTGAGCATTAAAATACATTGATTCCATTGGATATACCATTTTAATCAAGCGCCGACTGGTAGACTACGCACATCTTAGACAGTGTTCTAGAAAACTAAATTGTGTTGCTTTCTTTACCAAATTTTCTTACAGTATTATAAAGAATAACATTGAATCATAAAAATGTATGCTGTTAATAATATACCCGTACATATGTAAGAAGAGTAACACGTAAAGTCTGTAAGAATGGAGATATTTAGCAATTTGTTGCTTCTGTCTCTCCCTTGTAAATTGGTTAAGGAGATTGAAGTATAAATTACTATCTCACCTTAAAGACTGCGATACTTTTCTCGTGCAAACTTCGACGGCTTCCGACAGCGTTCTGATGAAGTCGTTAGTTACATGTTGTTGGCTGGTACCTGCAGATAACATTAACCAAGACAAATATACTGACACTGAGGCACACAGTGACTGCCTCGTTGGTCGACTGTACGGCATGTGTGCTAGTGTACTGGATGTGTACTAGTGTGCGTCTTGGGTGTATAAGATAGCTTACGTATAATATGTATAAACTGGTATTTACACCCATCAGTTCATCAACGACCAGAGCCAGAATAAAGAAATCAATTTATCGTTGAGATATGTCTGCCGTCGGAGATTGAAGAGGAAGCCCAATGCTCAGTAGACCGGAACAGCGCCTTAGCACCAAATTGTGGCTGTGGTATTTACCTGTGATAGCATCGTGGTGCAGTAATAAATTGGTCGCGTGCCTCAGCAAGTGCAATTCGTACGAGTCTGCCATCTTCGACAATACCGTCAGCTGTTTCGCCACCTGGGAAAATGATGAACACCGTATAGTACGTAGACGCGACGGGGCGCCGCTATATGTGGGCACACCAATAGATAATTATCTCGGGAGTTTTCACAGGAACCAGCGCTCGAGCTGTAACATTTGTTTCATCATCGAATGGTGTATGTTTTGAGAATGAGTTACTGTAATGGTAAAAGAAAACATTATGAGGAAACCCGTACACCTTGGAGCTCTCTATAATGTTGTCTATGGCGTGCGAAGTGTGCACAACCGCTAATGGCCAGCGGGACAAACTATGGTTTTAACTGTTCTCACTTAATTGGAGACCCGTGTCAAGCAGTTGAACGGTTGTATAATGGTTGATGATTATGTTGATAATGATTTATTTATTTTATTTATTTATCAAACAGGCGCACCAACACTTGGTACACAAAAAAAACATGGGTAACAAACACGATAAATAATGGGTCGTGTACTCGCAATTACGGGTGGGCACGAGATTCATAGTTGTAGGTCTAGTTGTAAGAAATGTGTTACGTTACTCACTTTTGTAATTTTACATTATTCGATATTGTTATTCAATATTATAATTTGCCATTGTCAACATGATGTTGTTGATAACGTTGATAATGTCGATAATTATGAATTTGCTGAAACATAACTTGGAGTAAAATGGATTAGGGAATTAAAAACGGTTACCTGTAAAAATTTATACGCTCTTCGTGCAAAATACTTGAGGTTCGGTCTGGACGTATAGAATCCTGTCCAGTATGTGGTGACGTCACTGCCATAAGGGAGGTGGTCGCTCTACAAGTGTATTAGATACATATATACATATATATACGTAATATATATAAATTAAAAAGCCATTTTAAACTTGTAACAATGGTAAACTATAAACTTTCTAATAGTGACTCCGGGGCCTGGATTTGTGTTCGGTATACGGCAAAAGGCCATGTTCGGACGTAAACGTTACTGGTGAAACGTGAGAGTGTGCTACGCTCTTCTGCCTAACTCTTTCATAATTACAGGTGAGATGGTACGTGATAAAGTTATTTGAAAAATAAAGTACTATAGTGCATTTAATTAATTTTTACATTTTTATAGTAACTACGCCATGGAGTGATCAAACGGGCCAGTGGAATAATGAAAATAAACAGATTTCCATTGTTATTATTCGTTCCATAGTCTAAATGGCATGCATTATTTAATATTGTTTATAAACTGTACAATCTAAGCATTAATTAGCAGTAGTAGCAGTAGTAGTAAGTAGCAGTAGTAGCAATCGCTCAACCAACGGTCTGTTCAAATACTTTCAATTTCAGAATTAAGTTGAATTTTGCGGGAATCGTAAATATAATCCATTATTGTATATAGCAACCCAATACCTTCTCAGTATGCAACGCCTTGTCTCGCTTGCCGTATAAGTAAATAGCCTTCAGGTAGCAAGATGGCGTGGAGTAAAAGATGTTTATGTCGGAAATGTTGGCTGAGTGAGAGCTCACGTGACTGAAAAAAAACGTATTAGATTTTATTATTTTGTAATTGTGGTTGTTGGCGCGACTGCTGATGAAGAGGTTCTGCGTTCAATCCCGGTT
Source organism: Mimoniades nurscia nurscia (assembly GCA_018246595.1). NCBI lineage: Eukaryota > Metazoa > Arthropoda > Insecta > Lepidoptera > Hesperiidae > Mimoniades > Mimoniades nurscia. Next base: position 9,236 of record DWFO01000085.1, read on the forward strand.
CGGACAATGTATTAGTGGGTTTTTCGGACTCAAAATTACCATTAATACCATGCAGTCTGGATTCGTTCCCGGTGTATGGAAATATCTCATCCCATGTTAGCATGAATAGTTTCTTACCTCATAATATATATCCAGCAAAGACATTAAAAAAATAAATTTCGAATAATAGAATTGACAATTTTAAATTTACGTTTAATGTTTAACTTAACGATTCATTAATTGTCTTTTGAAGTTACAAAAGAAATCGGGCACATTAAAACTTCATTGTTACTATTCATTCTTAATGCAATCCAACAACTATTACAATTTATTCATATTAAAAATCATTCATTATGATTTACATTCATTCGATCTAATGATCGATTATTACAAATTATACACAAATACTATTCGTTCATTAGGAGCTCGTACGTTCATTCAATAATTATTACCTATGCATTCGTTATCGTTTGTTTGTATTCGTTCATTTACAATCATTTATGTTTATGCACGATCCATACCAATTAATTCCTAGTAACATTCAATGAATCGTTAGTATATTGTGTTGTTACAAATCTCGGTCCTCGCGCACTTGATAATTTTGTCCACGTTCATGAACCAGCTGGCCGCGCTCTGATACGTGAAGTCGCCGCCCATGGTGATCACTATGTTGTCGTGGTCGTAGTACTTCGCCTGCTTCTCGATTTGAATTATGAAGTCGTTGATCTGTTAAAAGCAAAATTTACTATACATATTGTTTTACTCTTTATGTGCTGCAAATCAATTACATATATTATTATTAGCTCGGCGAACTTTTAGAATGGAACGCGATTTAAGGAATTAGTTATGCTAAATTAACTCACTCTCACTCACAACATTAAGTCACTCTCTGTAACCACGAAGGGCAACATCGCGGGGAAACCTGACGATCCTAGGGTTATCCATAATGTTAACACATCTTATTGTGAACTGTTTTGTGCCTTAGGTGCTGCTTTAATTATGTGAATAGTCATTTTCTTTATTTCTATTTTATTTCTTTCTTACTCTACGGTGTGTGCAGTCCCCAAATTGCACTTTGACAGGATTTTAGACTTTAACCCTTCTCACTGTGAGATGAAATTTGCGTCCAACGGTGGAAAAAATAAAGGCATTGATAATGACGTAAGTAACTTGTAGATACTCCTCACCCGTTTATCAGCGTTGTACACCCGGTTGTCGGGGTCGTCGACGATCGGCTCGTCACTGCACAGGAAGTCGAAGCAGAACCCGTCCGGCGCGTTGTACAGGTTGAATAGCGTGTGCGTCATTATATCAGACATTTTACCTGACGCGAACGAAGTATATAAGCAACTGCTCTGTAATTAATCTATTGTCACGCGAGGCCCCCCCGCCAGGAGAGAGATAAAAAGAAAGAGAGAGAGAGCAGAGAGCAGCGTGCTAAATATCTTTCTTCATACAGACCTGATGTGCTTTCATTCATCACTGGCTTCATGTACGTTACTCTGTTTTGAAGATTATAATTATTGAGTCTTAGTGCGTTGCTTATTTGCGGGTACGAGTGCTAATATACTCGAAAATACGCAAGTACTCGGCTTGACTTTAGGTAAGATGCACGTCCTTACGACGCTCCCATAACACAATGTGTTGTATGGATACATCAAAGTCGAACTGCTGCTCGATAAATTTGTGGTAAAAGTAAAGGAAGTGTAAATGGAGGCTGAAAACATCGTTAAGATCGCATAAAGTGTAAATGGAGGCTGAAAACATCGTTAAGATCGCATAGCAGTGTTATCCACAGCAAATAACAGATTGATACATACCAAGAACATCGCTCCCTCTCCACATGAACTCCATCCTGTCTTCGTCCATCATGGATTCTCTTTCTTTGTGGTCCACTCTTCCTGTTAATACACGATGTTTATAGAGGACCTAAATGTTTATTTGCGTAACTTGCTATCATTTTGTCAGACAGGAAAATAATAGTGGGTTAAAAATTTACCGAATTCTTGAAGTATATTAAAAAGTCATCTTTGTGACAGAACTACGAGTTACATGCACCTGGGAACTGTCTGGTTTCGAATAACAATAACAATAATATATATCGGGACAACTTATACATGGCCATTTGAATTCAAACTAGGTTAATCCTGTGCTGTAGCGGACAGACAGTTGTCCATAATGGGGTGTGGTGTGTCTATGTGGTCGTGACGGTTCATAATGTATTATATTATGATTCTAAATTGATATGTGCTAATTATAAATAAGAATTGAACACACGAACATTAACGTTGCAGTCGGAACGTTGATAAAATGGAGTTGTTGATGTAAAAGATAGTTTCAGTTCAAAATAGATAAATGTTGGTACGTGAATTTAGTATTTGATAGTTGACGTTGATTCACAAGAGCGTTCTGCGTCCAGTGTAGGTCGCATCGTAAAGTGATTTACACACGCAGTACAATCCATTCCAGTTTATTGTATACACGGTTGTGTATACGTAGGTATAGTGTACAACAATGTAATAGTTGTGTTAGTACGCATGGTTTCAGTGGAGTGTAGGCCTATGTCTATCAGCTCACTGCAATAAGTTGATGATCATAATTATGACGATGATATTTACAAAAAAGTGTAATTCTCAAAAGCCACTTGCCTATAAACAGTCCATCGTAACCCATCTGAGCGAGCAGCGACGCCTGCTCCCTCGTGTGGCCGTACGTGTCGATCTGCCACGCCGCCTTCGGCATCCCGCACGGGCCTAAGGTGTCGTTCAGTTTTCTGACAAATAACACAAATACATATGTTCAACATTAAATACCAGTGTAATATTCCTGCGTGCACAGTGGTGGGCTGGTGATCATGACGATGATGATAATTCCTGCGTCAAATACAGATACTGCACAAAATTGTATTGATGTTCTCCTTTTTCTCCCTCAATTCCACTGTTTTCCTCTTTATCTCACTCTCTTGCTCTTTTTGCCCCTTTAAATAGTAATCAGTCGATGGAAAAATAATACAAAATCTAGTGCAAAATTCCTTTTTTACAAACTACGGTATAAGTATAGGATCTTATGACTTAATAACATTATATTATAGCCGTGACGTGACTGACGTGACGATCAACACCTCATCACAAAGAGTGCGGAGATTTTCCCTCGGAACTTATCGCAGGGTTTGGGAGCATCGGTTTGAAATTTCGCGTCCTAACCTCAATCCCCAAGTGAACTGGTCAATGATTTGAGCGTAGTCGACCGTGGCCTCGTCGTTCTGCACCCAGCCGCCTCCGGCGAACTGGATCCTTCCTTCTTGGACGAGCGCCCGGAAAGTCGCTCTTGTCGTCGCGCGCTGCTCCTTCCACCAGCGCCAGAAGTACGCCGTCTCAGAAAACGTGAATCTATGGAGACAAGGATAGGGCAGATTATGCTAATGTCTAGCACAAATTGTACTGTATTTCATGGCGTTTGGTGTGGAACAGGTTTGGAGGCAAATAATGGAAAATGGCGTTATATTCAGTTGTAAAATAAAAAGACCTGGCGTTGAATGTATTCAGTGTTATTATACGAACATTAAAAAACGATCTTCTAGGGTATTACTGGATAAGTTCGCAAAGGCGCTAAGGGCTGTTGGAAGCAAGCACTTCTTCAAACCGGCAACACATTGGCCGATTTTTTACCCTTCCATTTTTTTACCATCAGGTGGCCTGTCTGCTTGTTTGCTAGGATAAATGTACATACGCCACTCACTTCCTACGTTTGTCGTGCAGCAGTTCCGACAGCACGGAATGGTAGATGAGCTGGACATTTGCCGTGCTGACTGCTGTCTTAGCTGGCGACAATTGAAAAGAATTAAAAGAATTTAAAAAAGACATTACATAAGTTCTGTCTTCGTGTGATGTTACGACACATCTTGAGCTTGATTGGAAGGAATTAAACTTACTTCCGTGGTAATATTCGTCGAAGGTTTTCACCCAGCCGGCGTCCATGTGGGAATGGGGTATGATGTGGACATTCAGAGCTCCATCACGGGTTTGGGGGCATTGCTGGAATATACATTTGCCTTATATGGATGGAAGTACTGAAGAACACAAAGACTAATTTATCTTAATCGAATAAGTGCATACAAAAGGGCTTGATGATTGTAAAACAAGCAGTACTCTCAGCCTGTGAGGCCTGTGAGGCCCCTAACATGACGATACAACCAAATTACAAATTGTATTGCATAAATCTTTCAGCATACGTTGTAATGGTTCTTAGTGATTTAGTAAATAATATTACGTAATTGTTAATTGTCTTGTACTGAATAATATTAATAATTAATAATCAAAAAACACTGATCTAGATGACTTATGTCTAAATCACAAGTCTCCCTCTTACCTTGTAACCACATTCGATTGTCGCTTTCGTTGGTACAACTGACTTTAATGTTAATAGCAAGAAAATAATGGTGTTCTTTGAAATCATTATACATATACTTATGATTTTACATAAAAACGTAGATTGCAAAAAGACTCGTTTTTATCAGCTTAAATATTTATTACAACGTGATCAGATTGAAAAATGTTATTTTTGTTTAAACGAATTACAATTTGGTTTATTAAATTTTAACATATTTGTATTGTAACTATGATACAACGATGTATATTGCTAGAGGATTTTTTGTTTTCCCACTGCATACAGTCGCTCGCGTATGACTTGAAGTATTATGTTCACGTAATTAATTGTTTTGAATAAAGCTGATTACACACTGTACGTGATTATTTTCCTGTCAAAAAATTCTCTTATTGCTTCTCATGTTGCCTGCTATCTGCCTGCCTGTATTGAGGGTCTCGTTGATCCAGCGGTTGCGGAGACTGTTGTTCAAGAGGGCCCGGGTGGGATACCCGGGTCGGGCACTATTTGTTTTTTTTTTTACTTAAAATTCCCAGTAATGCCTCGGTAAGTGCATTTGTGCCCGGTGTATGGCAATAGGATCACCTCTGTCCCATAGTGGAACGCAAACGTAACTGGTGAAACGTGGGCGTATACTACACTCGTCTGCCTACCTCTTTGGGAGTTACAGGCGGGATGTGACGTATTATAGTACTGTGAAATGTGTATTGTGAATTTTTCCATTTACTGACTAACAATATCGTATCACTTACAGGGAAATATTGTACGAAGACAAATAGTTTTGTATAGGCAGGTACCCACTTACCTTATAATGTATTTGTTAAACAAATGTTAACAAATCGTTAGAACTGATTATATGTAATGCTATTCCTGCAGTCCTGCTACCAATTAATACTAACTTAAACTCTAATTGATTAGGTACTAAAACGTACTTAGTTAATTTGCCCTACTATTTCTAATAAAAACTCCGGCTGGAGGTTGACTGTATGTTGTTTAAATTGCAGAATGTAATCTAGTAACTAGTATAATATTGACTTGATTAAATTATGTATCGGCTTTACTTACGTGTCTTCTTTGGCGAAGCGTAACAGCTTCGATCCTATCCGAGGTCTTATATTATGAGGCTATTATTTATTTTTATCATATGTTAGGCTAGAGTTTGTGCGCAACCTGCCTGAGCCTGCGTGACTAGGAAAGGCCTGTTTAACCATGCTTTGAAGAGTCCTGGGTGATACATGGAACCACAGACGCTATCAGATTGTTTCAGTTCGTGGCCGTCTGGATAATAAGTGTGGCACGAAGTCCCCTATGAATAGCGCTTTACTTTCCTGCGTTTGAACAAATCGAGTAGAATTCTTATAAACATTCAACAAGCGATTTCGCGAAACTTAACCTGAGAATACTCAATGCACGCAGGTGGTAACGTTTGCTTAGACGTTAATATTTCCTGTTACCGTGTTATTATTTTAAGGGTTTAACATAATATATTACATTAATGTAACATATTAACTTTTATAATTTTATGAGTTATGAGTAGACATTAAGCAACGATTAAATTTTTTCACATTTCACATTTGGTGGCCCCTGTCTACCCCGGAAGGACTTGGTGACTTTATGATCATAATTATGTACATCATGTCATGTGTTTCTGATGATAAAGAATCTGATTTACAAATTTTACAATACGAAAGTAGAAAAACTGTTATCCAATACACCTACATAAATTATTTTTTTCTTATGGTCTGATCTAGTTCACAGTGCCATTATTGAGAAATCGTTACCTACTACATACGCCTACAAACATTTATCGAAGTAATGATTAAATTTAAACTCTACTTGGGGTCTAATTGAAATGCAATATGGCGACCCAATTTTAAATTTCGAAGTCTCCTTATACGTTCGCCGCTTGTCTATGGCAATGATAAACGCAACCCACGACTGGACAGCGGTATCGTGAGAAGAAATACTCGGCAACCGCAAAAAGCAGAACCGAAGGTTGTATGCTACATACATACAGATAAACATTAATGCTATTTGTTTGTATATGGAATGTTTCGAAGTAAAATTTTTATATAAGGGACTTAGTGTAACACGTATCTCTTTACTAACATAACTTTCAGGTATTATTATACAAATACGTTACGTTACGTCACGCCTGTAATACCCAAAGAGGTAGACAGAGGAGTGTAGTACAGTCTCACGTTTCACCACTTACGTTTACGTCCCGCTATAGAATAGGTGATGAGCATATTGTGCAAAATGATCATTAGTCTACGTGACCTCTTCTATAATCTATGCGCTTTTAAAACTCCGTTCCCTTTTTTTTGCAATATCTTGCATACTATATGAAAATGAAATGCAGAAATATATAAACATATTCATTGACAGCTTTATTTGACATCAAGGTAAATAATGATTAAAGACTAAGATTTGGAAAACTAAATGAACCTAGACAAAGCCGCGGGCGACGTTTATTGCAATGCCAACGGAATTATTACTAATATCAATGTCATCCTGTCTATGTAGTTTTCTAACTTACATTTTCTAGTAGTGGCTCGGAGTCTGGATATGTGCTCGGTGTATAGCTCACCACCTATTCCATAGTGGGACGTAAACGTAACTGGTGAAACGTGGGAGTGTTCTACATTCCTCTGCCTACTTCTTCGGGAATGATAGGCGTGATGTTACGTTTTCTTTTTTAATAATTTAAATACATATACGTATATTATACCTGTATGTTTTAAGGGTTGTTATATTTTTAAATAATTAATTTTAAACTCCATTCCAAGTTTAAACTGTTCTATTAAATTAGCTGTCTAGTTAACGTTATTCGTAATTAAGTGTTATATTGTGTATGGAAGACCCCATTATCGTTACTCGTGGCCGTCCCACTGTTGGACACGGATCTCCTTTAAGGAATCGAAGGGTAAGGCTAAGTCTGTCACGTTGGCCAAGGGTCCACAAAATGCACAGTACACATCGCATGCTATTCCATCATCACCGTCAGCTTACTGCTGCCCACTGCTGGATATAGACGTCCTCTGAGGGGTCAAGCCCATAATGGGCTGGGCATGCAGATTGAGGATCTTGCAGGATGCAGAGCACATCTTCTCGCACCGCCTACGCTGCTGCCCATTGCGGCCAGGTGTTATTTCACTTTGTAGGTATTAATTGATGAAGTATTTTGTATACCAGTGTTTTTTACTAGGGTGTGCTTATAATATTTTATGAAATATGAACAAAACAACAACGATATCAGTTAACATACAATTCTCAGTAGTAACTCGGTGTCTCGATCTGTGGCTGGTGTACGGTGTAGGCGCATGCCCTATTCCAAGGTGACACATACAATATCGTAGTTGAATCGTGTTAGTACCTACTAAACTTTTCTCCCTAAGCCTTCGTAACACAGGCGTGAAATTTATGCTTTATACATATATGCTTATATTATGCTATAGGTTCGTTAAATCTTTAGTCCAGGATTTCCCTGCGTTAAAATTAACTCTGTAATAGTAATGTAAAATCACGCGTGTAATCCTCGAAGAATTAGGCAGAGGGCTGTAGTACAATCTCAAGTTTCAGCGGTTACGTTTAACTGCTATGGAATAGTGATAAGCCCATTACCATACACCGATCACTTAAACAAAACTTCGAGCCATTAGTAGACATTTTAAGTTAAAAATACAGTAGTATACCGACAATCGAATCCAGATCTCTTGAACGGTAGAGCGCATGCAACTATTCGACCGACTCTAATGGTTAGGTTTAGACCAAAAATACCGTGAGACAAATTTAGGAAATTGATCGTAAGTAATAAGATGGTAAGATAGCTACATTTATCGTTAGTAAGCTGTCCAGGTTCTGCGACGCGAAGTGCTAAGATATGCCGTAGTTTAAGTTCTCAGGGTCTTCAAATTCTCCATGTGATCTCAGCGACACATGCCAAGCCATCTTTTCTTGGTTCTACCTGTGATTCAGAACAGGGTGGGAAAAGATATGTACCCAATATTAGTAGTGGGTTAGGGACCCAATATGGCCATTTGGCAGTTGTAGAACATCGTCACTTGCATTCAGAAGGTTGTAAAGGGCGTGTCTTTTTGCAGTAAAATTTGAGTTAACCTGACTGAGGATCCGCAAAAGGCGATCATTGACTAAGGAGTTTCGGCGTATTAATACACGAATGATGTCCACCAAGATCAGTGTGCCCAAGGGGCTTATTGAATTGGAAATTAATATTATAGGAAATCATGCTTTAAAGACAATTAAGTGAATGGTATACTCAAAACTGTTATAGCGTCAGCAAAGAGACAGTTAAAACTAGTCATATATTTGCAACCTGTCTGGACTATCAACTAGATCACAAACAACTAAACGAGCCAAGCGCTAAAAGGTAAGCGACGCGGCTCCGGCCGAGGGGACCACCGCTGATTAATTGAACTAATCTATCCAGTCGCAATGTCAGCCGACAATACCCGTAGGACCCCAACGCCTTCCGGAGGGTCTGGAATTGTGGAACAGCAAACGCTCATAAATTCTTTCAACGGTTGACAGTTGGCCGGTTCACATGTATCCCATCCTGTAGTCGATACCATGTTCCATAAGAACACCACATTCGTGTCGAAGCATGTGGCAGGACAGCACGCACCTGTCAACTCCGCCGCCATTTTGTTGCCTTTGACGTTTGACGTTTCGGTCCCGTTCGGATACACGCACAGTATTTGAATTGAATATATAGTAAAGTGTAGTGCAATGTGGTACCATATAGTTATTTGTGTAGGTGTGTTGCTGTTCTGGGTTTTATAGTAAGTACTCGACAATTCTATTATTTTTAAGCATTTTCCTACATTAAAGCGATAGTGGCAAAACGCGGATGGATTTTGTTCAAGACAAGAGTTAATAGGCACTTTCTAGGCAATCATCCTAGGTTACATGTCGCTAACATCATGATGTAGTATTAAAATCAAGCGTAAGCATGTCTTTTTAAAAAATAGACATTGCAAACGATCTTTATTGGTAAGCAATTTCTAATTCTTGGCTTCATGTTCGCTGATTGTCAGATCATTTTCAGGAACGTTTTTATGACTTGTGTTTGAACGAGAGCCCGTTAGATGCCTATTTGTATTTATTGTTAATTAATCTCATTAAAAAAATCAACCTACGTGAGGTGACGTGTTTTAAGATAAAATAAACGTGTCTGAAATGGATGAGACCCAAATCCTAAAGGAAAAATTTTGGGTGCTAAATAAATATTTTAATATTAGGAGTACCTATATGTTAACTTTTCATCATTATCTGGTAGAAAATGAAAATTGGTATTCAGTCCGCCCTTTTGTATCAACAATGAGAGATAAATTAATTAATTAAAGCATGCAAATTATGCATTTATCGATATCGCGTCCCTGTACAAGAAGGTCCTACTGGACTGTCTTCCTATAAGAGAAATGGGCGTTGGTTAGATTTTAAGCAAATATGTACATTATACAATGATACAATACAAGTGGTAGTAACCCGCATGTAGGTTTCAAATAGAGAGGTTCTGTTCTTTTATTTTTTAAATTATCAGTACCTAAACAGCAGTAAAATAATTAGTAAATTAATATAAGACGATATTTTAAACCATAAGGAATTGTAAATATGAAATGACAGCAATTTAACCGGCCTTCTATAAATTATGTATGTACATAATCTTTTATGTATAGAGGAGCGCTTCGTAAATAATTAAAAAGAAAATTAAACGTTTTCAGCCTTCAGACATAGGCCTCTCCAACCTTATACCTGAAAGCATCTGACTAAGTTTTTAGTTTTTAGTTAGAGTAGTGTGCAGTCTATTCTTGGACCCTTTTTCATTGGATCACAATATTTATTCTCATTTACGAGGTATCTACCGGACTAAATGATATTACGAATATCTACAATATAAAAACAAATGCAGTAAGAGACGAAAATTTACCGTTCAGTCTTTTTCATAAACCTTCAGAAGGTTGTTCGTAGGGCTAATCCGTGCACCGCATTTTATGGTGGGTGAAAGTGATAATGTTTCATAGATGGACGCTTCGGTTTGCATCGTTGATGTATTTGTAAATTCTGCACCTCCACATTCACACGTCAGCATCTAAACCTTCCTTCTCATGACAGTCACTCTCAGTTTTTATGAGCTAATGCATAATATTGTGTTTGGCTAAATTGTTGTTACATATAATACTTGTCAAATATCGAAATGAGTTCGAAATATTATGACCTCAACTCATTACATCCTGAGAGGGCAAGGATCACGATCAGTCTTGTCCAGCAGTGCATAAAAGGTTTGATGGTGATGATTTATTAATGTAACATTAATTAACATTAAAACACACGGTCATATCAATTTATACGAAAATTAAAACCGTTTCATATTAAACATTAATACTCTTAGTATTACGGCTACTATTGTTAATTCTATTACTGGTCTATAAAATTCTATCGTGTTTTATATTTCATTTTACCATATATTCTAAGCTTCAATACATACAAAATAATTCAATTAATTAGACACCATTCAGTTTAATTCGATACCATAATAAATATTTATGTTAGAATAAATAAAATTGATTATTCGAAATTTTTATTAGTGTTTTAAAACAACACAGATGTGTATGAAGAGAGTGATGAATGTAGAACAAACACATTAGTTGCATTGGGCACGTGGTGCCCGGTGACTACCCCTAAGAACCCTGGTGTGATAATATAAGAATAACAAACCGATCATAATCATCACATCATCAGACTCTCCCAGTTCACTACTAATTATAAGCCATCCTACGTCAATAAACGGATCCATAAGCCACAGAAATATCAATCAATCTGATTTTATGTACATTCATTTACCTTAAGCCATTTTCTATGCGAGTTCGTCTGAAGCTAAAACGAAATTGATTTTCTCGGGAGAAATGTGAATGAACTCTCTGTGGGATATGAAGCTAATTGTTTTGCTTTCCTCACAACCTGTTTGTTAACCTCACAAAATGTACATTTCTTGTTAATTTATTTTCACTGGCTTGTTATTCCAGTAGCTAGTTAATCTCATTGAGCTGGAAGTCGGGGGTTCTATTCCCACCCGTTACAGTAATTTGTGTTATGAGATCATTTGTTCTGTGCCTGAGTGTAAACAAAACGTGAGACGTGAGATTATATTCCACTCCACTACCAACGCTTTCAGGGATTACAGGCGTGATGTTACCTTTAATGGAAACACACATATTTAAAGTGATACAAAGGAAGGAAAGAAAGAACACTTCCAATTTTCAAATCATTCATTCAGGTAATCTTCTCTCAGTATTAGTAAACTTCAAATACATACATGTTATAGTACGTGCATACTCGTATATTTTACTTTTTATTACTGTATGCGCCTTTTGTAAATAAAACCTACACGTTCGCACGAACCTCATTCAACTTATCCGCGTATATAAAACAAAAGGAAACAATGGCGTTCTGGGGTATTATTCATGCGAGGAAAGTACCTGAATATATTTCTTAGGTTAGATAACAGAATATTTGTTGCCAAAATTTTCTTTTATAAAAGCATATGACAGAGTGTGATCACGATGTAATCTCCGAAGAGATAATCAGAGTAATATAGTACACTTCTTCCTTTCACCTGTTATGTGTACGTTCCACTATGAAATAGGTGGTGAGTTTATTGCCATGTGCCGGGTACATATCCAGACTTCGAATCACTACTAGAAAATGTAAGTTAGAAAAATCCAATAGGGCGCGACCCGGGATTTGAATCCAGAAGTACTAAGTATTTCAGTCTCCTTGGGATTACTTTGAGTATCTGTTGTATGAGTCATTTATAACTTAATAATTAATGTTATAAACCTTTACATCTTAGACTTCTTCATTATGTCCTGTTAAACATGAAAATCTATCAATTCGCACTAAGCTGATGGAGCAGACTTTAGTCTTAACTGTTCTTACTTCGAGACGAGACCTGCGTTCAACAATCGAATATTAAAAGGATGGGATAATGAGTATGCAATTAGCATTAGTTCATATCTGTACCGTTCCAATTTAGTAACAAACGCTTGATTACAATTGATGGCTGATAGATGGAGCTGGAGGTCGCCACTTCTATATACGTGCAATTTTAGCAACCACACCCTTGTAACCAAACCGTAAATTATTAGAGTCATAATTGTTACATGGTAGAAATCCTCGCGCTGGAACCTTCCAGGCTAAATCGTATACATCTTCTAACACCGAGGACCAAAATAAACGCAAGACCAATTTCCAAATTGGAGATAATGCAAAGGCTTCTTATGCAAAAAACAATTACTGGATATATTATTGGAGATATTTGACAATAACTTAAATACAGGGCAAGAAAGCGAACGTTGTCAACACAAAGGGCATAATTGTAGTGTACCGCAGGTAGAACCCTTTCGGTGTTTTTCCCTACAAAGACCTTTATGTTGCATAAACTGGCCTTCAAAGCTTTGGTCTCAGTTCTGTTGTCTATTGAATGAACGAGCCTCCTGGATGTGGCATTATTAAAAGCTTTCATAATCCAAAACAACTCTATCCTTCAACAAAATTAAAGGCGAGACTTAATGTTACTTTTCTTTCTTGCATAAAATTGAGTTCAAGTGAAATACCATATCCGTATTGCTCGGCGTCAGAAAATTTCTGTAGATTGTTTTAATATAAAATATAATTATGAATAAAAAAACACTCACGCGTATTATGTAGAAACTGATCTTTGAAGAATAGCATTCTTAGCACGTCTAGATCAAAACTGTTATTCTGAAGTGAACTATATTGTTTTACTATTATTTCACAAGAACCAATATTTTTCACCGCTGGATACAAATCGTCGCAATCGTAGAACTGATATTTTCTAATTTTTGAGGAGAGAACGTTGAAGTTTGTTTTATAATAAAGTTAAGTATTTCCAGTTAAAATACACAAAAAAAGATTTTTCTGAAAAAAAACAATTCCGTCGTTGTTCTATGACTGCGACGAAATCTTCAACTACCTTTTTCAAATTCGAATAGCTGGATACATACAGAATTTGAAGTATATAATGATTATTTTTATGAAATTAATATATTGTTTCAGATATAAAATTAAAGTACAGACAGTACTAAATCAACTTAGTGTATACTATCAAAATGTTGATACAGTTTCCCTGACTGCTAACCTAACGCAGCGAGGTGAACTTGAGAAGAAAGCAAATAAAGGATTGGTAAAGAAAGAAAAAGAAAGTACAGATAATAAATATATAGATACAATGATGGACACAAAAAACGATGCGCACGCAGACGACATCGAACTTACCGTTCAAGGAAGTAACAAACCGAGGTGAATGAATGAATATGTAAAAAAAACCCAGTTAAGAGAATCTATCGTTAAAAGTTACACTTTATAATCATTCAAATGAACAAAAAAAACGGAATTTATAATCTAGTATACAAAAAAAGTTTTGGTCTTAATAACGATTTCAAATTAGTAATGAAAAAATATTTTAGCCAATTTTTATATGGAAGTGGAAATGTATATAATTTTGAAATAATAATAGCGAACAAACAGCTTATTACTGTGATTGTTTTGTTCTAGTGATGTGGCAACGAAATCTGACCTTCCCGAGCGAGGGTCCTGGGCCAACAAGCTGGACTTTATCCTCTCCGTAATAGGCCTCGCCATTGGTCTTGGCAACGTGTGGCGGTTCCCCTACCTCTGCTATAAAAATGGCGGTGGAGCTTTCCTCATTCCTTATTTCCTCACACTCTTCCTTGCAGGCATTCCAATGTTCTTCATGGAACTCGCCATGGGACAGATGCTTACGATTGGTGGTCTTGGCGTGTTTAAAATTGCACCAATTTTCAAAGGTTTGTTTTATTCTACTTGTCCAGAATATTGTTTATATTAATGGAACATTTTGTAATCGTAAGAAACCCTTTGTAATTATCTTTTCGATATAATAACGTAGTATTTCTTAGTGTTATAGAAAATATAGCAATATTATTTTGGTTTTTCTTCTCGCTATTATTTTCGTTGTTATATATTTGTGTCAAAGTCAAATAAATATATAAATAAAATCCTGATTACATTTTTGTTAATTTTAATCTAAGAAAAGAGGGTCGAAATAAATTAAATTCTTAAACAAAATGACCATTTTTGATTCCCTACGGTTTCAAAATGAGAGGACAAAAGAAGCCTGAAATATCAGCGGAAACATTTGACAATGGCCTGTGGGAGACAAATGTTCCCATCATAAAAGGCATAATTATACTAAAACGTTGGTTTACCTCTTTCAACGTCTTCGCAGGCAAAGGCTTTTATAATGTTTGAACTCAGTCCCAAAAGTTTCAGTTCAATGCAGGTGACTGGTTGACAATAGATTATCTTAATGAAGGTCTGGACTGTTAGACAGATAATTCTATGTAGCAATGGACAAATTGTAATTCAATGAATTCGAAACAATTTCGTCTTGCTCAGAATCGATTCTTTATTGTTAACTAATATACCATGCTCTGTCGATAGAGACATAGTTTACACTGTGACTTGTGGATTTTGTTTAATTACATATTTCTAAATGTCATTTTATATGAAACATTTGGTTATCACATGTAAGCATATTAATTATAACATAATATTTAGGTATTGGCTATGCGGCTGCGGTAATGTCCTGTTGGATGAACGTCTATTACATCGTCATATTGGCCTGGGCTATCTTTTACTTCTTCATGTCCATGAGATCAGGTATTATGTTTATAAAAATTGAATTTATTAAGTATATTTATAGAAATGGTCGACGATCGAAATAATCTCTCCTTACATATTTCACGAACGCAATCTGTGTCAACTACATGTTATTATAAATTCCACATAAATATGGTATAACAAACATACAGGTGAACATGTGTATACGTCATGTATTAAAGCTTTTATACAAATACAAGAAACTAATGGAAACTTAGTGAAATCATCATAGTAACAATGCATATTCTACCAAGTATTTCTGCGATTTGTCGGGCAATTAATAACCAAAAAATATAGGGGTTTTTTTTGTGTCAAGCATGTATACATTTTTATTATAATTCAAGTTTTCTGAATAGAGGTTCCATGGGGCAGCTGCGACAACTACTGGAATACTGAATCTTGCGTTAACCCTTACGACCGGAAGAACCTGACCTGCTGGTCCTCACCCGCGGACATGGCATCCTTCTGTACTCTTAACGGCAAGAACATTAGTAAGGCCATGCTGTCGGATCCAGTTAAAGAGTTTTGGGAGTAAGTATAAAATAGTGATAATCATAGATCCTATATTAAGATATGCTAAATTAATAATATCTGTAACCCTGGATAACTCTATACTTACGTTAATGTAAATAGTATTATAGTGTAAAGTAGCGAAATTCTTTTCGTAAACGAAAGTTTAGATAAAGAGAGTATATACAAAGATAAATAGACGAAGAAGAAAGTGGTGAAAAGCCTGAATGCCTTTTTACGTATTTAGTAAAAGGAATTACATGTATTGGTGTTTTGGATCAATACCTCAAGTGTCAGGAATACGGTAATGCCTGTAACAATATTATTGAGGACGACCGGGAACCTGTCAAAGGCTCGTTCAAACTTCGATGATTTCATGCATAAAGATGAGGTTATTTTACAAAATCTTTACGTATTTTCATCTGAAAATTCTAGCGTCTTTTAGTAAACGTCTTAAAACACTTTATTTTTTTAGCTACACATTTTAAATTAGTATTGATTTTAATTTTAGCCTTTGAATAATTCATTTATAGGCTATGTCAAAAAGTAAAGCTTGTGGTTATGAAATTCATTAAATCGCTATGTTTAGACTAAATTAAATACATATTTCAGAAGTCATTAATAAATGATGTCACAAGTAGGTAATTACATGTTACTGAATTGAAAATTTTGCATAAACTGTAAACATTTTCATTATTTCTATTTTCCTAGTCATTGATCATAATTATGAAAGAAGTAGTTCTTCGGAAAATAATCTTTCTTTCTTGCCTATTTACCTTAGTTTAGAATTGTGTACCAGTATTTATGAAAATCATATACATATTATATTCAAATTAATTCGACTGAACTAGCTGATGATTTTTAAGTAGGTATTAACTTTTATGATTTTCAAACAATTTCAGTGCTATTATTATTATTTGTTATGGTTTAAATTGAGCTATAGTATTGCGTCGTAATAATACTCATTAATCTTCAGGCGCCGGGCTCTGCAAATCTCTAGCGGCATCGAGCATATCGGCAACATTCGTTGGGAACTCGCCGGGACTTTACTCCTTGTGTGGGTGCTTTGCTACTTTTGTATCTGGAAGGGAGTCAGATGGACGGGCAAAGTCGTGTATTTCACTGCTCTGTTTCCTTATTTCTTATTGACGGTGCTTTTGATCAGAGGTAGGTTCAAAATTTTTGTTCCTCGTACATATTTCTAAGTACATTAAACCGGGAATGTGTAAAAACTAAATTATTATTGCCTCTGGACATTTGAGAATATTAAGTTAGAAGAAGAAATTTGAAGAAACTTGAATTAATCGATTTTTTGTACAAAGTAGACATGGAAATGTTCATAACTTTAATTTTCTTTGAAATAAGTGTTTTTATCAACATGCAATAAGACGTTCCATTAACGTTACCGTTTGTTTTAAAACAAAGTCAGCATTTTTAAAGGAAGTTATGGAAACGCCATGAGATTAAATGTTGTTTTGCACGATAAAAATCGACAACTAAAAAAAAAGTTTTTAAATTTTCAATTGCCATTATTATACTACCTGTAAAAACACAATAACTTCTAAGGTATAACTTTACCCGGAGCGATGGAAGGAATTAAGTTCTACGTCATGCCAAACATGTCGAAGCTTATGGAATCCGAAGTGTGGATAGATGCCGTCACACAAATATTTTTCTCATACGGACTTGGCCTCGGAACGCTAGTTGCTTTGGGCAGCTACAATAAATTCACCAACAACGTTTATAAGTAAGTTATTGAGTGTCATGATTTTTTTTTTAAGAATTTTCATAATTTAGACCTCAGTAAATAGCAGTAGAATTACCAAAATTTTTACGCCTGAATTGTTGAAAACCAGTAACTGAGAAAGGTAGGAAAGTGATCTATTAAGGTTCCTTGTCAGTAGTTATTTTTAATAAATCGACACGAAGTATGTTATTCAAAAATAAGGCTGTTAAAAAAATATCATCTTTATCTGACACAAAATTTAGTTTTGAATTTCTTTAATGAATGTAATATTGCAAATGTTTAAAGTCAAATTCAATAAACATAATTATTGTTATTACCAAAATTTGTGTCATTTACAAAAATATGTGGTTTCAGAGATGCTCTTATAGTCTGCTCGGTGAACTCCAGCACATCCATGTTTGCTGGCTTCGTCATCTTCTCCGTAGTCGGCTTCATGGCGCACGAACAGCAAAGACCCGTTGCTGAAGTAGCCGCATCAGGTACCGTTACAAACATACTACTTTCTCTTTATTTACATCTTCACATCGTCTCAAGCTAAAAACAAAAAACGTTAAAATAAAAAACGTTTGTATATTATACTATTATGTTTCATTAATCTTCTGCTCCATTTATATTGTTCATTTAATCGATTATTTGCTTTACTCGTATCATTGATAGCTAAATTAAAATTGAAGTTTGCTTTGTAGGAATTGATTTATAAACGTTTATTGCTCGAAGGGAATAAGGAATGATACATTAAATATTTTGTCCGCTTGGTTTCATAGTTACTGTAAAAATATCTTTAACCGTCAGTCATTATTGTTTTTAAGTAAAAGTAAGTAACTTCACGCCTGTAATCCCCGAAGAGGTAGGCAGAGGAATGTAGAACATTCCCACGTTTCAC
>DWFO01000086.1:0-27479 GCA_018246595.1 Mimoniades nurscia nurscia
TCCGAAGCGGTGGTAGCATCATTTTGACGTACAAAAGTGTTCTTATGAACCAATTTTGAATAAATGAGATTTGAATTTGAATTTGAATTTGAAAAGGATTAAAAAAGGAAAGGTCAGAATTAGAGATTACATAGCTGAAAAGTAGTTATATCTGACGCTTTGTTGAAGACAAAACGGTACGATTGATCAACGCACAATATCAAAAGTGTTTATGTGCATTTTGACAAAGACGATTTTAAAGACACTTGAATGTATTGCGAAAAGTTGAATACATGATCGTATTTAAGTAAAGCGAACATGATTATGATGTATTTTTGAGACCGCTCTAACTTGTGTTATTTCAGTTAGATCATTAATTTGAAATTGAGGAAAAGGAATTTGTAAAGGAATGAACAGCATATTTTTTACGCTGCAGAGTGATTTTTGTGAATCAAGGAATTCGTTATTATTGAACCGTATTACTTTGTCTATACAGAAAAAAAGTGGTATTCGCTGTTATTCTATTTATAATTGTGGCCACGGTACGGGGATGCCGTATGAGTTTGTGGTTATTCATTGTGGATTTCTAGAGCGACGCTAAAATGTACAGTTGTCGGACTACGACCAGAAGAAATTGTGCGCGGAAAGATTTTCTTAAAATAAAACGGATCTCAATTAATGAAGAAGGTACTCAAGAAACTTAGAAAGGAATGCATAAATGAATGAATAAATGGGGCGATAAAAAGTAGAAGCGCTTGGTCTTTTCGGGGATTTTATGAGTAAATTTACAAGGAGCAAAACAATAGAAAACCGAGTATTCAATCGATAAAGGTGATGATAAAGACTATGTAGGTAATATTTGAAACTACTGGAGTTTTTATACATCTACATGGGTAGTGAAATAATTATATTGTATACATAAACGCCGTTTTCCTACATTATTTAAATATGGAAAACATTAAAATTTAGTTAACATAAACTGCTTACAATCATACTGTATGTATATACGAGTTGAACGATTCGTTCAGAGTGCAATATGCTTTTCCGCGTCTGAACAGTGTTTCTACGAATTTAGGTGAAACGGATCTTTTTGCGTCTATCGAACAGGCAATACAAAAATGGGTGCCGAATTTGAAATTCGTGATTCGATAACATTTGAATATAGCATCGCGTCGAGTTCCTTCACACTAGCTATTGTTTGAGCGTGAAAACAATCGGCGTCGCGCACCATGCGACGAATAATAAATATAAAGAAAGATACATGATGTAATATGTGATGCCACCGGCTTCCTACAGTTCAAGGTATACGAGCCAATGCTTCTAAAAGTTATTTGAAGTTCTTTCGAAAAATGTTGGAAAATGTTATCTATCATAAAACTGTTCAAACATTTGGTTTGGTTAAGATCGCTGTGGTATCAATAACGACGTAACTCGCACGCAATAGTCATAGAACTTTTAATTCTCGAATGAAGTGTGTACTTCATCAAGAACATTTCAAGTTTATGAACTTTTCTCGTTTACAGAAAATGTTCTTCTTAATAAAATTTCTAATAGAGTTTATATTACTTTTGTTCAGCTAGAACTTCAAGTTTGTGTTCATTAGGATTTCCATTCAATATTCATTGGAAATAAGATCGATAGCTTCCAGTGAAAATAAAAGTAAACAGTAGGGCTACTTTAGGTGTTAATAAATCAAATCCAACTTCGGTGAACTGATCCAATTCTTGGAAGTAAAAAGTGTTTACGTTCTACGACTGCCTATTAACGTTTTTACAAAGTATCTACGTACTGAAAGAGACTCTTGAACACTAAAATATATTTTGCACCTCAAAAATATTTGAAAATAGTCATATTTATAACGATAATAAGGCCTAAAAAATTTCATCATTAGAACAATCAACATCATGATTCATGATTTGAAACATTCAATCCTTATAGGATTTTATCGTTCATTTTAGTACCTACATGTACATTTTGTGTTTTCATTGTGACTCTTCTGTTTATCTTTTGTAAAGATCAACCTTCAGATATTCTTGGCAGTATACCAAAGTTACTTCAGCTGAATGAGAAAGTTCGTTCTGTCGACCAAGAACGGTCAAAAGACGAGTTTCGTCAGATCAAGTGGAGAGTTTCTCACGTCTCAGGAGGTGTTAATTCGGCGGTGTCTCGCTGGAGCGGAACGTGTTTACTAACAAGCCAGTGCTTAGCAACGCGGTGTTGTGCTTGTGAACTGTGTAGTATATCTTGATCGTTTTTGTCCATGCTAGTAAACGAACTTCTCATGATACAGTATTGATAATGGAATAGATTGCGATTGGAAAGTTTACGGTTAGAATGCACGTTTATTTTGTTATGATCAATCCATTAGGTACAATAAACTCCGTCAATGTTATTTTCACAATTTCTTATTTAACACAATGAAAAACTCTCCTATCCGAGGATTTTTGAAGGGACTTTATTCTAAAGACTCTAGATCAACTATTTTCATCAACCATTTTATCTTTTCACTGTTGGAACGGGTCAAATCTGAAAATTAAAAGTGTAAGGTCTCAGTTAACATTGATCGTTCTAAAAACATTTGAATATACTTGACGTTTGGCCACCCTAGCCTAACGTAGGGGCTCTATCAGTTATTAAAGTAGAGAAACAACAAATACAATTGCAATAAGGATGAAAAAATTCAATTGGAAGATCGCAACTCCGCTCGGAGCTCCGCCACATGTGAATTGAAACACGTTTCGCTCATTTACCATAACAAGTTTCAACCGTGTAAATAATTGCTATTGATTCTTTCCACATCTGAAACGCAGTCGTGTGTAGACTAATGAGCTGGGGTTAGCCAGCAATTGCTTATTTAATAACTGTAAAATTTATTCAACGGCCTTCCCTTCCACGGCTTTTAATTACCGATTTGCGTATTCCGACAATATCAGCCAATTGTAATTTATATTTGTTTCGATTAAGTACATTATATTAAAGTCAGATTTTCACTTGCTGGAGTCGAATGTCAAAGGTGTTGTATTAAAGTTTAATGGCCCGAAACCGTATGGATTGCTTAACTTTGTTGAATGCAAACACTTGCAGATGGATATGTTATTGCATTTTGCCGATATTTCCTCTCCGGCCATCGACTGAGCTCGTTTGAATAAGCCGTGAAAATGGCTGTGAAAATTTGAACAATTCCCGCGCGTTCTTTTATTCGACATTTAATTTTACAGCGAGGAAAATCTCCGGTCTCCAATGGCGGTCTAATAGATTAACGCTCTTCATTCGGCTCTAATAATTAATTTCGTCGGCCTCGTAAACATTTAATTTATGCCTCAACAATGTTTTTAATGAGCGTAATTTTTCAGGAACATTGCTCATTTTAAATATGTGCCCGGATTGCTTAACCAACAGATTTCTAAAGTGTTTTAAATTAACTTTCGACCGCCCGATCGCTTCTTAATCTCTTTGTTTACGAAGTTGTTTAATCTGGTATTTATGGTAATGTGGGTTGCCCAGTTTTAAAGCTCGATCTAAAGTAATGGAAACGATATTTAAGAAAATTCCTACTTGTCTTACATTAATTATCATAATAAAAATTGATGAATAAAGATCTATACACACACTTTCATTGTATGTTAGAGACTTTGCAAAGCTGTATTGTGTTTGGGGTAAATGCTAGCGGGCTCCAAGCAACATAAGATAAATTGTGAGCAGAAAATCACAAAAATCCATTTATTAAAGTTTTTTCTTTATACGAAATCGGGCTAAGTCATCAATAGACTTGTTACTTAACAAACAAAATTCAATTGAATCGAACAAAATAGATAATAATAAGATCAAAATATAATTTTTAAATCCTGGGTTCAATTACTGTCCCGAGACGACGAGAATAGAGAACATTTGGGTAGAATTTGTAACGCGTCTCTGATTAGGACGTTGTCAATGACCGCGGCGGTGTGACGTAATCGGAATAAATGATTCCCTCTAACCGCATTAACGTAGCTCGGGACAAGGAAATTGTATTACGGGAAAAATAATGAATGCAATGAAATGTTTGTGAAATGAAATGTACTTTGAACTTTAATATTGTTTAATTAATTTCACGGTTCAGTATCTACTATGCATCTCTAAAATGCATTGTATTATACTTACATACATATATTGTATTAATTTACTATACCTATAAGTATGTATCGGTTACTGTTGACACTGCAAAACTGCTTGATATTATATAATAGTATTGCGTATAGAAAAATTACTAACGTGAATATGTCATGTATAACGTTTCCTTTTCATCCTTTTGTGAATCGCGTATTAGCAGTAGCTGTTGTACAATGAAATTGGACTTTATCGTACGAGCATTGATTTATTATTATATCCTAACGCCAGGTAATTTACGGAGTTAGCCGAATGCTAATAAATCTATTGTCACCAACCAATCGTGGCTCTTCTACAATAATCATTCTCTTGTTATTAGTATCCATCTTTCAATTTTTCATACATTGTATTAGAAAACGATGTGACGTATTCGTAAGGTACAGTCGGCGAGACAATGACGTAGGTACGAGTAGTTCCTGGCGCGAATTTTTTTTACGAAATTGCTCGTGCTCATTTTTTTACCAAACTCAAGCATTGACTCCGCACAGATCGTATTCGCGAGGTCGTCGTCCTTAGATTGGATAGAATAGACAACACGGACGAATGTTCGTGTTTTTTTCCATCGCGCTGTGTTCGTAGCTCTCTGGTGCGTTACCCCCGCGCCTTTGTTTGACTTGTCCACTTATCTCTCTTTATAGCAATAGAGTGGCCAGCGGAATGAATCCGCCTGACTTCGTATTATTTAATTAAGCCAGTTCTAACACAGGGTAGGCAGAGAGTACCGAGCGCCAAATATCCTCGCCTCGCACACCTGATGTACGTCGCCTACATTCATCACTCTCTTCATACACGCCTGTTTTAGTGACTTCTTTAAATACTACTGTCTAATAGTTCTCAAGTTACATTTTATATCATAATTTCATTTTCTATGTCTAATATACGATACGGTGTTCATATGCTTTCTTCTCAAGCGAACACATACATTCTCCGCAGTGGAAGGCTATAAATACATTTTTTTGACACGGGGCCAAGTTAACGCGCGTTGGTTATTCGACACTATAATAATATAAGTGAACGGAGATCTCTCTTGCCGGCGTAGAAACATCATTTTAGCGTTTCGCAGTTATCAGACACGAATGCTACATTATCAAACATTTATTCAGTGTCGACTAGAGGTCACCTTGAATGTCAAGCGAGTGGATAAATCCAAATTGAAGCTTATGAGAAGTAACCAATAGTTGTCTTATTAGATATTTGATACTCGGTACTTTCCACCTACCCTGTATTAGAACTGGCCTGATGATATAACTTCATAGAAGTACCAAGAAGTACCATTGATATACTTTAAGCGAAAGTAAGTTTGACTAGCTTAGTAATTTCACTGAGAGCTTTCAAAATGCAACAACCGTCAGTATGAAAGGGGCTTAACAAGATTAGTCTTCTAAGCTTTTTCATCCGTTGCCATTATTTGTTCTGTTGTGTACGTCATTGCATAATGAACTTTGCCCAAATTTATTCTAAGTATTACTAATATGTTGTGTGACTTAACTTAGTTCGAAAAGCTTAGCTTCGCTCTTACACGCTGTAGCTTATTACCTACAATTTCATTTTAATGCTCGCAACGGTATTAACTAATTTGTTTTTTTTTTACTATCTTTTACAACAGGATCAGTCTGGAGGATCTGTACGTTGTTTAGCTACACGTTAACCAGTATTCGAACTTCGAACTTTGAACCCATACTCTGAATCCACCTTGCAATAGCTGTGCGAATTCCACTCGGCATTCTCAACCGAGATAACAGCACACGTCGCACTTGTAAAACAATTGAGACGATCAAGTTTCGCGGAAAACGTTAATAAAACGCGGCCCGGCGAAGAGAGCCGCGTGTATGTAGGTATGCAGGTATAAACGTATACATGTATGTACCTACTTATGTGTAAACAAGTCTGTTAGGATAGATACATATACTGTGCACTCGCTGTACTCTGCCTACGCCGTACGGGATCCCGCGCGATGTAATAATAAACGTATTAGATGCATAATTAATTAAGTAAGTACCTTAACATTAGTTTTTTTACTCACAGACTGGCCGTAATTCGTCTACTTCTGCTTTCTTTATAATTCTTGTTTAAAATATATGTAAAGTTATAACTGCTTAGTCGTTGGTAGCATCGCGCGTTCAAAGATTAACTCGACGTTCGATAACTGACACAGCTCGATCGATCAGTGGCAATAAAATCGATTGTTTGATCCGGACCCAAGTTGAAACGTCGATCGCCAGCGGCGGTCTTAGCTTGGAGCTACGTGTTGTTAGTTTACTCTGAGTTCTATTACACTGTAAACTTTAACTATTCAGTATTCTTTGGAATTCACACATGTTACTATTATATCGTGACACCAGATCCCTTACGAGGTAGGCAGAGTTTAGTATTGTTAGGTCATATAAGTCAGCTAGATTATGTATAGTAATTAGTAATGTAAAAAACTCGATATCATTAAATACAAATTTCATATACCTATCTATGTATATATTATAAATAAATCCGTTAATATTTTTATACCTATGTTTATAACTGTTATATTGATAACAGTTATTTAAATGATAAATGTTTTATCCCTTTTCATCGTACGTGAAATAAGTTTTAAATAAATGTAGATTCTCTTTTAATTATATATTTTATGTTTATTTACTGACTTAATTGTTAATTTAATCATATAACTGACACATTTACATTCTAAATAAATAACTTAATAACATAAACACGTTTTAGGTAGATATGATATGCATATGAGCAAAAATAAATTACAATCCTATCAATGTGATTAGCGAACATTATTTAGCGATAAAATTCATAAGCTTATCATAATTATCGTATACATGAGCGCAAACGATAAAATCGCGCCAAAAATTGTTTCCCTGTCAAATAAAACGAAGTAGCGTGTAGCATCAACATGTAGTAGATGCAATTTAAAATGGCGGCCGGTAAACGTAAATAAAACACAATTTGTCGATCGACGCTCACCCCTGTGACCTTGGGGCGTGAGGGTTGGCCCCTCGCGAACAATCAGCGTTGTGACGATGACGTAGTACACTAGTGAACGAGTGAACGATTGAACGAGTCTCCGTTTGTTGTATGGCTTAATAATATTCCACACTATGCGTCAGTGTTGCTACATAAATGCATACACCCTTCGTCTTGTGAAGCATCGATTTTATCTACGATCATAATTTTTAACCTTGAATATGTTTTAATAGAAAAACTTTTGTGAACAGAAGTCATGGTGTCGATGGCGCGATTTTAACATTAAATAACAGTAGGCTTGGTTCATGTTTATGGCGTCGATGTTGTGATATTATCGTGATTTAGCGCGGTCATACAACGAGTTGGGTTGAGTCCGCTCGTTGTCAAGAAACAAGATTAGATGCGGCCTTATGATATGGGCAGTACATGCGTAGCGCAGGGAATGTACCATACGGCGTCTAGTAACTTTGGATTCAGTGTAATGTATTTAATAATTTAGCCTTTTACGTCGAGTTTTTGTTTGTTGATTTTTTGTCTGAAGGTAATTTGTCTGAAAATAATTTCATTTTAAATAAATATTACGTGTAATATCAATTCGTATTATGCTATTATGGTATGTGTAATATAAGAACAGTATAAGCGTAGTGATAAAACAAAACGTCCTTGAAACAGGCACTGATAGGTACACTCTGTGTGAGGTGTTCACAGTTTTTGTGTTAATTCATTTCAAGTGATGCACGTTAATGGGACATAAAACTAGAGCCAGCAGGGAGTACAAGTAATTAAAATATCTAATTCACTTTGGTAGGCCTGCCGGAAACCTTGCTAACAGGATACCTTGGACGAGATATGGTAAATAAAAATATAAAAAGTTTATTACTCACTAAATACCGTATACATACGTATATAATTTATTTTAAACGTAACATTACGCCTGTCATCGCCGTTGAGGTAGATTTATTTTAATAAAATTAAAAAACCACTCTTAGAGTAGATACTTTTATATCTATTATTGAAAGATAGTAACGGTTGAAAAGCAAGCCTGGTTTGTTAGGATAAAGATACATAGCATTCAGTGCTCTTAGTCTACTTTGTAAGGTACTCGTACCTACGGCGATGATATGACAATATGTGCTTTATTACAGTTTTAAGATTGTTCTTAGTTATACAAAATATACTTTCAAAAAAAAAAAGAATACAGTGCACAAACTCAAGGGAGAAGAGGAAAAGGGAAACAGAGAGAGATCACAGTTCGCAGCGTATAAACGTATAAACGACCAAATTGGTTGTCAGCGAAAAGCGCGCGGAATTGTTCCAACTGACAGTTTATTCGTGCAGAGTTGACCAGAAGGGAGCGCCACCGGCGGCGCGCCAGGTCGGCTTAACGGGCGGGAATTGAATCGAAACACGATTCATGGGAAAAAACATAGACGCCAAATGTAAAGTGCGCTGACAGTCAAGTAAAATACGGTTACAACAATGCAGTTATCGAGTTTTATCTTCATGAAGTTCAACCCTTTTATCGTTTTAAGCAAATTCGTAACTTACGATAGGAAGTAACCCATCAATAACTATAACACTTCTATCGAGTGTTTATAGAGAACGGAAGGCGAAGCAAGTATGTTAAAATGTATGTTAGGTAATCTATATAGGATGAAGCATCAATACTTATAAAGTATTTTTAATAGGACTTTATTTATACTATTATTTGACTACTGTATTTGCTATAGGTAGGTAGGTACTACTTAAATTATATAGTAAACATTTATATATAAGAAGAAATAAATAAAAAAAAACTACATCTAAAATGTCCTTGTTAGGCATTGTTCCCAAAAGACTGGAAGCATGACCCCGCTGAATTGAAAGGCTACGTAAAAAATTAATTTAATTTTTATGTAAAGTTAAAAATTGTTCCGTAACAACGCAACATCTATTTGACACGACACCAAGATTTCACATTTCAAGGCGATCTTAAAGATTATTATTATTAAAACGATGTAAATTTCATTTACTCGTAAAACAACTGGAGAGCGGTCCGAGAGCGGCCCCATCGAGAAGGCGATTAAAATCTATAAATGTGTACAATAACGATGTGAGTAAATCAGACCGCAATCAATTCAGTCCAAGTGCACGCCGATGCTAATGGGTTTAAAGGTCGTCACAGGCTGAGCTATAATACCTATAGGTATATTATAGTGAGAAAGTCTAAGATTGACCCCCTGTTCTGTGGGACGTTCAATATTACAGGTACTCGTAATAACGTCGGAGTAGTAGGTACACTACTCGGCCCACGCCTTCCGGGAAATACTGAAATACAGACGGGATGTTATAGCATTTTCTATAAAAGCACTTGATCACTTAGCTGTAATATATAACCCATTGCTTACGTCATAAAAATATGCGAAAAACTATAGCAAGACATATCTCAATATAGCAACACATTGCTCGGATAATGACCGCAATGATATATTTATTGCTACTGTGGTAGTTAGCTATAAAATACAATATATTAATATATATTATAGCTCGATTTGTGACGACATTAAATGTGAGTTCCTACGATATATATCAAGATCGCACTCGGCGATTAATAAAATAAATAATCGCCACAGTCCGTATTACTGACCTTTACAACAACACCTTATTTAGTCTGCATGTAAAGTGTCACGTTTTTCTATGACCTACATATTTCTCACTTGTAACGTAACACTGGGTTTGAATAAAAACAATGTACGAAGTTATTTTCTATGTTTTTTAACCATTAACCTAACGATAGTCTCTACTGTAACTAGAAGAAAACGCTTGCAACTATAATTACTAACGTTGGGTACCGATCTACATAAAGAGAACGGAAAAACGGTGAGTGTCGTTACCATTTTATAACTTACATTTAATAATAACAGTAAAATATATTTCCATAAACATAAACTGTACAATTATAGTAGGTATATAGTACGTACCGACTATAATATTATAGTATTCAGTATAATAAAGAAGTAAAGCATTATATTTATGTCAAACTAGGTGGACCTGGATCGGTGGATTATCCCGTAGTCTCTATCAATATGACCAAAAAGCAAAACTAGACTAATGTTTGTACAATAAATAAAATCTGCATAATTTAATCACAAAATCCGATAAAATTCATAATTAACCCACTTAAAAGCCACTATTATATTTTAGAAATATTAATACGTTTTTCATTTCCCAACACTGTTTTAGTCATAATCAATTTATTGATTAAATAACTTATATCATTAGAACGAACTATCCCAGATATTTCGGATAGATCATAATATAATAGAATACTCAGAAAATTCCGTAAATATGTACGTTTAAGAATTGGAGGCATGTGAAATAGCGTCAGAAAGTCGCGACTGAGTGTACGAAAAGAGGTCCCCAGGCGCCGGCCCACATACGATGACTGCACGTTGAGTGATCAGGCCCCTCTGTCCGTTAGTCTTGTCTAATCCTAAAAGGTTCACTTCAATCCACGCAATAACTACCTGTCTTTTTATTTTGTTATAACTTGAACACTACAGAACATATGATATAATAACCATCTATGACTGGCCCGTCGCGTTGGTGCAGTGGTTAGTGAACCTGACTGTTGCAACAGAGATCGTGGGTTTGATTCCCACCCAAAATAAATATTTATAATAAGTATTTTTTCTGTGTTTGGGTGTGAAAAAAATCTATTTATGTATATATTTATATGTACATATGTAGTTAATCAGCCGTCTGGTTACCATACCACAAATTCTCTTGACGCTTCCTTTGGGATCAGATGGCCGTGTGTGGCGATATCCCGTGATATTATTATTATTACTATATAGATATTATAATATTATGATGATCATTTCGTACATACATACGACACAGAAATTATTGCCTAAGCGATTCTTTTAGTTTCATGCTGAACTGCACACGATACTATGAAAGGTAAATAATGTTGGATATTTCCTTAGCATTATTTCGATTGTATCATAATCAATTATTAATTTGTAGTTATGAAATTGCCATCATTAACTCACTCTTTTATCGGTTCACTGTAAGACGCTGGTTTTCTTTTAGAACGAGAAGGTCAGAATATCTGGCCATAGAAAAGAAAGGACGTTACGCTTGATTCATGAGAATTACTCGTATTTACAGCTATATAAAGTACACTTACGAAGTTATCCTGCTCTAGTGATTCCAACCTAGAATATTCGCCTCCGCGCGCCTGATTTAAAATAAGACGAAATTATAGGTCAAACCTAAATTGGGCGTCATGAAAATTGGAAGTTAAAAAGTTTAATATTTTTTTTTTATAAAAGTAATTAATCCTTCTCCGTAGCGCCACCAACCTAGTTTCCGGTTGCAAAGATTAGAAAATATCTGAAGATAAACTAAGCTCGATGACACTGGCCGCACCTTAGTTAAAATAACCGTATCAGCGACTCATGATTGCAGATATGACGGACTTTTATCGTTTAAATTGCGGAAAACGTCAGCCCATTCTCCTCCAATAGATATTTGCCATTTTCCGTTTCTCCTCGGTACATTTGCCTTGAGACGTTTTCGATCAATCAAACATTTTTGTTCAAACAAAACGGGTGTTATGTAACTTGGCGAAAAATGTTATTTCATCTGCCGGCATCCATTACTCTGCATAAGCCCGTCTTCATAATTTTATCGCTGGAACAGATTTCTTGATGGCTTTATAATTTGCATGTTGCTCGTACTTTGTGCGCAGTTCGTTAGATAACATGGTAATAGAATTTGCGACATCACTATTTACATAATTATATACTGAACATTTATTCCTCGCGACGACACCTGTTTATACAACATGTAGGTACCTACCTCCATCATTAATCCATTTCATTTGTTCTGAAGAGCCAACATAAATTTTTGTTGCCATATATTTAGCATATGAACAAAGTGATTTTGTGCCGAATTTACGCATAACATATTCGTTTTAAGTATCATTAAAAATTACTTGTAAAACATCAATAACATATTAACATTACCTACAAGAGCAAATTGAAAGGTTTTGAGCGAAAATATTAATAATGGGCTTATGAATATATAGTACCTAGTAGCACATAGGAATTAATTTGTCCGGTTAAACAACAACGCATGAAGCTAATTCTGAAAGGATGACCAAAAAGCTATTGCTTCAAAAGACTTCAGATTTCGCAGTACATGTAAAATTATTAGTACATATTAATAACCTTAGTAAAGTGTTACTTATTGTTGACGGCATACTCGTAAACACTTCCAACGGGGAGCTTTAGTACCTACTAAACGATGTCATCGAACAAATAATAAAGAGCAGCGAAATCAAAAAATCCATACCTCATTCTATGAATTCTCCGCACAATGACTCCTCAATAGGTCGCGGTTAAAAAATGAACAAACACAATATACGCGCTCAATAAGGGAATGTGTTAGTAAGGCAGTGTTCCATTTATAGGTTTTCCGTGTCACCTGTCACATATTAAATCTCTATGTTCCCCCGCCGGAGGTGTGCGGTCGCGCGAGTGCGTTTACTAAATACATATTTTATATAGTTGCAATAAATCATCTGGCACACAAATATTATGCGATATTTTTTTCCGACCCTTTTGATCGTTCCAGCTACGGACTCGGGTCTCGTCTCAGAATGAGAGGGCTAAGGCCATAGTATGCCGCGCTGGCCAAGTGCGGGTTGGCAGAATGAGAATAATAAGATATAGTTGGAGCACATTTTTTTACGAACTCTAAAGTGTGCAGGTTTTCTCACTCTTCTGTTCGAATGCAATGAATACATTATTAAATTACCTGAAATTTAAATTATATGAATTAGTATTCAGTTAATCTATTTAATTGACATTTTTGTTCTAAAGAGATTTTCGTCACTATCAAACTATGGAATTAATTCGCACTGCAGCGCCGCAGGGTGGGGATTTCAAATGACAAAACAAAATGCCAAAGTTTGTTTAGGTCACGAGTCTTTTACAAGCGCTCCAGGTGTATTTTGCTAACACTGCGCTGAAATTCACGTCCAAATTAATTTCCCCTATATATGACACCCAATCTCAGATCTTTTTACAGGAAAAGTTTATATTTTTTAATTTATGTTTAATTAAAACTGTAACTATGTCCACTTGCAATGCTTAATGTTATGATAATAAATTATATAGGAATAATAAATATGAGTAAAACATATTGTTATTTACAATAATATTAACATTAATGAGAAATATTAACAAGCGTATTTATTGTTAGCAAGATAGTAAATCTTAAATTAAATCTTAATACCAATTTATTAAAAAGGTCAATAAATTTTTTAAAACGATTTGCTTAGTCGTTTTAAATGTTTATGTATGTATATTTAAAGAGGTTCGTATTAACCGAATCAAATATTTAAACAATATTTCGTCGCGGCGGTAATAAGATTTATGGGTAATAAGCTTAAAACAGAAGGGAACTTCAATAGTGATTATTTGTTAATATGTATCGCATTTTAAATTACTGTGTCGTGTGTCAGCTGCGGTATACATTGTTATCTATTCATAAGTTATTTATTTATCACTGATAGTTAACGAAGAGCGATAGTTATGCCATTATGTGCCAGTCAAAACATGTGACAATGAAAATAAAAGATAAGCACTTAATCCTCTAAAACGACCTAACAAACTAAATCAATACAGAAAATACAATGAAAAAACATATAATCCATTCATACAACGAACAACTATGTATTTATAATACAACATATACGAACAATGTCAGAGTTTTGCAGTGCGCGATATAACCTCCTTCTAATCTAAATGTATGTTAATTATAATACCGCATTGAACATGCAAACCGGTAGTCGCATATTAGTAACGGCCCGGCCACGCTATCGGCTGGTTCCATCTCGGGCGTATATTAAATTAACAATTAATCCGACGGCGGACCGAAGCGAGTGCGAACAGGAAAACGGGGAACCTCGTCGCGCCCTGTTATGATTGTTATGATTGCAGCTTAACTTGTTAGTCGTAGGGTGAACTGTGATGACTCAATACGGTGTATAACTATCTCGATACTTTGTATAATTAGCTCATTACGGTGTACAATTATCTCAATACGTTGTATAATTCAATATATTGTATAAAAATAACTATATTTTGTATAAACATCTCAATACGTTGTATAACTATCTGAATGTGTTTTATAATTATCCTAATACGATGTGTAACTCAATATGTTGTATAAATATATCAATTTGTTGCACGTTACAATAAACAATAAGTGAATAAGTAGGTACGTAATATGAAAAAAGTTACATTCGTATGAAATAATAGAAATAAATCCTAAATTGAATCATAATCCCAATATTATTGTTATAACTCTTATGAGTAGTATGTTCTTAGTATCTTCATGTTACTGTCGTTTACCGGGATGATTAGTTAGGTCTAAATCGATGATTTCTTAGATTAAAACAAGATAAAATATTTTAATAATAAATCGACCTTAGTTTTCAAGCACATTTAATTAGATATGTATGTAATAGTGATGTGAGAATAGTACTAAAGTAGATCTTAAGAGACATACATGTATAAATTCTGTTTCTAGTTATAACACTATTACGAGAAAATGGCATCTAACAATAAGTTCTTGTAACGTAAATGTTGATAGGTACTTGCAAAAAAACGCAATTAGCTACGTTGTAAGTTTAATGTTAATGAAACTGCTAACGCATTTATATGTATATAATTATAATTACAGCATAGGATTTATAAAATATTTAAAATTAAAAGTTGTATTATTTATGATCTAAGAATTAAGATGAGTGCACCTATTAAGATCATAGCGTTATAGTAAGGTTATTATATCAATGTCACCAGTTTACAAGTAGCAATGTACATATTTATGTTAGAAATACTGTAACGGTTTAGACATACGACCGTTTACGTTCAATAATACCATTAAGCAATCAAAGCTCTAACATAATCACAACTTCTTGTTATTTACACACTCGCATTATGGAAAATGTAGAATTCTGGTTCAAGGCGGTTTGCAATATGTTCAGTAAATTATTGGGTTCTCTTTGCCGTTATGATTACAGTTTGTACGTGGTCCGTGTTTACGTCAACATGAATAGGACATGGAATTGAGGGGGTAAATTCGGAAATTGTGTACGAATCTAAATCATATTGACATTTCCATTTAAAGAGTCTTCTTACGTATACCACGCCTGTAATCCCCGACGACATAGGCAGGGCAGTGAAGCACCCTCCCACGTTTCACTAGTTACGTTTACGTCCTAATATGGAATAGTGTGCAAACCTATTGCCGTACACTGGGCATAAGTCCAGACTCCTAGTCACTACTATAAATTTTAACTAGAAATTCTAGGTTAGAAACATCCAGAACCCGACCACTTGACCAACGAGGCAGTCAAGTCTTATTAACAATGAACAGTTAATATCCTGACCAAATACAGTTACTAGTCGCTATATAAACCTGTAAAATTCGTTATACTTTGTTAAAAAGGACATTTTTTGTAAAGAGACGTGCGCCAAGATTTGACCCTCGGAGCGGAAGACTGATTTCTAAACCACTGGTCTATCGTTGCTTTAAGGCGCTCTTACACGCTTTTAAATTGTGCCTTACATCTATGAGATGGATTAATCTATGTTTAGTTGTGCGGCGGCGTGCGGCAACGACAACGCAGAGTGCTATGCGTCAAATCCGGACAACGGCGCCCATAAAAAAGTATTATAAATTCGTCGCGCGCGTCGAAGTGCCAAATCCCTGGCGGCCGACGAATCTTAAACAACGTCGAGTTATTGATAGTTGGATTTCCGTCGTGTTTTATTCCGTATTATCTCAAAAGCGACATCAAGGTTACCTCTATTGAGTATGAAACTAAGTTTACGTAATGGTAAAGGACAATAGAACGATGAATAAATTATACGTGTTCGATGTTTTTTAACAACTTTAATGTCTGTTGACCCGGCTTGCAATAAGGCTACTTTTAATACAATACTGCTTGTTGCATTAAAGCTTCGTAATAACGTTTGATATGTTAAGCGTATTTTGAATTGGCACATTGTATAATGTTATTGCTAAGTCGCACTAAATGTCAGAAAAAGGCATTTAAACACCGCAGGTCCACAGGTGGGCGGCGAAGTTTTTCCACGGAACTTAATTAAATTGTTTATTTCAGTCGGTACCGCGGCGAGATATCTCTACATATATTGCCCCTTTGTAACAACATGACAAAGTTAGCTGTTAGTTTGTGCAATTAACAACAATACAGTTGAATTTCACAAAACGAAACTTAAATGGTTTGATAGAAAGTGACTAATGAAATCTGAAAAAAAAACATCCTTTTAAATAGCTTACAAATTGTTACCTTTCCTATTCGTATTACAAAACAATGTATCACAGTGCTTTTTAAGCCTGTTATAGTAGTCATATTTAATAGAAATCTAGTAAATATAGCGTAGCCTGTACTTACTAACAACTTAGTCCGTAGTTCAAGTTAACAACACAAACGAGACAAACATCAGTTGGCTTGTAGGAATAATTAGTGGCACTGTCGCCACCGGCAGAGAGCGTGTCGTGTTGCGGACGGGAATTGGGACTTGGGAATCAACAACCACTTAGCCTATGTTAGACTGAGAAGTAGCTTCGCTCTACGTAAGGGAATTGAGAGCTTAACAAGAAGTAATAATCCCTTTACTATTGTACTGAGTTATCACGACTAGGTACGCTTGACCGCTGAGGGTATTACTTGTTATAGTAGAATGTTCAAGCCTCTGCCTATCCTGTGAGGGAACTCACGTTATCATTTAATAATAAGAATATTGATATTGTCGTAGCAGGGACATACTTTCAAGGATGAGCAGTGTTTTGGGTTCTTTGCTGGTATATCGCAGTGGGAAATATTTTTACCTTACCAAATAAAATATCCAATTTTACAGTTCACCACGGAACACCTCTATGGATAGTAATATTCTTGAGAAGTGTTGAGACCAAATTACTGAAAATCTACACATTATATGTATATAAGCATCTTCGTTGGATCGATGTTTTGAAAAATGGTCTATTTATGTGAACGAAAAGTAAATTTTGCTAGATTAGGGTGAGAAGAAATATCCGACAATTAAAGAATTACAGTAGGTATTCGTAATTAGAGATGGAAGTGAAACGTGGGAGTGTACTACACTCCTCCGTCTACCCTTTCGTGGACCATGGGGTGAAGTTACGTGTATAGCGAAAAGGAATGTCGCATGTGACATATACTTACGGTACACAAGCAGTTAAGTCGTCAAAGGCAATACCTGGCATGTTATTGGGGAGTTACTACTAATTGTTGGTACTCCAGTTTAATCCGAGCACTTTGACAGCTCGCTTGAAATGCCGAGCGCTATATCAGAATTCCGGGAATAGGTCAGAGTGGATCAACTGAGCCTCTGTTAACATAACATTGTAAATAATATTTCTGTACGTACCTACATACCAACAGGCAATGTCGTCTTTTGTAATTTTGATACCTACTGTTTACGTGACGTTATAGATTAAACCTTTTTTGCGAGGAACAATATATATGTAATAAATATATCTTGTGAAAAGAATCATACGTGGTTATTTTGTATTTGTATCTGGTGGAATAATATTTACTGTTGCGTTTCAAATAGCGCGTTAAAAGTCTTATCACTGAACACACACGTGGCTTAAATTGGAGGCGGTGCGGTAATGTTGCTTGACGTCAGCCGCGAAATGAGCCAGATGCTGATAGTGAACTTACTACATACGTACCATCACGCCTGTAATCCCCGAAGAGATAAGCACAAGGGAGAAGTATATTGCCACGTTTCACCAGTTACGTTTACGTTCCACTATGAAATAGGTGGTGAGCTTATTGCCATATAACAGACACAAATCTACACTCCGAAATATAGGTGGGCTAAATAATAACTAAAATCCCTGAAAATTCGATATCCATTCTAACCGTTTTATGGTACTCTAGCAGAAACGGTAAGTAGGTAAACTTATTACAACTAAACGTACCTTTCAATCGCCATGCCAATTGTTTAAACTGTGACATGTAATATAACATCGCGAAACAAATATTTTCGAATTGCCATCGGTAAATATTAAAGCCGTCATTAGGTGAAACATACGCCAATATTTGCGGCTGTTCCAAATCGTCCGCCCCCTCTGTCCGACGGCCACGGGCGATTTCCGAAACCGCGGACATTCCGAATTACGACACGGTATTCGATAGCCGACGAAACAATTGAGATTGCACGGGAACAAGAGCAACAGTGTACCAGTGGACATCGTTGCCAGGCGAAAAAATATTGAATTCCTATTTAAAAAAATTCTACTTTTCCATACAAGAAGAAAATTTAAGGTGTATGGCAGTTTTCCAAAGATATTAAGTTGAATTACTACATAACTTGAATTACTACTAATTAAGTTAAATATTTTCTTTAAATAGCGTAAAATAATCATCATGATTATATCATGGTAATAAAACTCAAAGACGAATTACGGAATTGTGTTACAGCATACTATTCAAACTCGAAGCAAGCTTACTGACGCAAACTTTAACTAGAGGTAAAGAGATGTAGTCTTGTATGGTGTTACTTGGTGAGTACAACGTTTGTACATCGCATTGTCAACCAAATAATTTCTCTCGGTTACTCATCACGTATGTATAGAATGACAATTATAAAAG
This sequence comes from Mimoniades nurscia nurscia, assembly GCA_018246595.1. Taxonomy (NCBI): domain Eukaryota; kingdom Metazoa; phylum Arthropoda; class Insecta; order Lepidoptera; family Hesperiidae; genus Mimoniades; species Mimoniades nurscia. The sequence continues at coordinate 18,794 of DWFO01000086.1, forward strand.
TAACTGGTGAAACGTGGGAATGTTCTACATTCCTCTGCCTACCTCTTCGGGGACTACAGGCGTGAAGTTACTTACTTACAATTATTCCCTGTATCTCTACAGGTATCCCTGTATCTCACCGGTGCATTATGATAAATAGTTTTTTTCTATATACCACACCAACAATTCTACTGTAATTCGCGACATGCCGTCACAGATTCCTTGATAATAACAACCCAATGCTTCTGTATTGCTGGAGCGGTGGTGACTGCACAATATTGCCCTCACTTTGATTAAAGTTTTCATAATAATTAACTGTTGCTAAAAGATTTTTCTCAATGTAAAATTTTGCCCCCGGAGGATTTTGAAAGGATTTCACGAAATAATATTGCAATTTATTGTGCGCAATATCAAAAATATTCGTGTAATCAACGGGCAAACGCTCAATACCCAATCTAATTATAACCTCGATGATATTACTTCTATAATTTGTACAGTACCTATATGTAATACTTCGAAACTAAATATTCATAAATTTGAATATTTCTTCGAAATTGTTGCGCGTGTAGGTCGATAGTAAGTATAGAGATATTTGGCACTTTGTACTCTCTGCCTAAACCGTCAGGGACCTAGCATGTTGATATAATACTAATACACATCATTAATACAATCCTAGTAAGGTATTTTCTTGAAGAAAATATGCAAGTTCAGTGATCATTTTAATAGCTTTAATTAATTTATTTTTCTAAAAATAAAGTTCATTATTTTACCATTATTTTGTATTCAAAACTTACGTAGTTTAATATCAATACACAATCGAATGTTTTCTTAATTTGGATACAGCACGAGTTGATTCTGCGTATCGAATCCCGATTAATAAGATTATTAATTCCCTCGCGCGCGCGGCTCCAGTGTTAGCACATTTATGGCTCTAATTTCGTGGTATTAGACGAGAATAAACAGCCACAATAAATGATGGGCCGAATATAACACGGGTTTAAATCACACAATACAAAATTAAATTATGAAATGTCAATTATTATTATACATATCATCAGCAAACCAACGTCTATCTACTCTATCTTTATAGGCCGGACTGGTTGATTCTATATTCATATAAATTCAATATACAGCTCAAGATAGTTCGATTAAAATAAGTCACAACACTTACTGGCGTATATCTTCTTCCAAGACATCAGGATGCGAACCACCCATAATATATTTGGACACTGACCACCACGCGTCGCACCACAATAAGAGAGCGATAAAGTAAGAGTGATACGTGGGGCTCCCGTCAAAATAATTGCTGCGCATATCACGATATCACGCCAATGATAACCGCGAGGTCAAAGCTGCGTTTTCGTAAGGTCTCCCCGCGCGACCTTCGCGAAAATTAGCACGATTATTCGTACAAAGTATTTGCTTTATCACAAGCGCGGATATTGATAATGTGGTCAACGATAACAGCTCTGAGATCACTGCGCGCGAAATATGAGGAAGCTAACACGTATGTATGTGTGTTACGATATCCCAAACTACCGACCTTGCACATTTATTTGCATTTTCGTACGCGAACGCGCGTGTTTATGTGTATGTGTGTGTACGTAGCCGTTGTTGAAGATATTGCGAATTATTTTTGCGTTATATAACGGCGGATATTTCACAAGTGCTTATTCAAGGTTGTGTATCGTCTTTAATGTGTATAATTGTAAATTAATTTGATCACAGTAATGAGTTGTAAATTAAAACTATTATAACATTGTATATAAGAGTATGTACCTACCAAATGTTAATTTTTAATACCATTACTATTTCCGTTTTACTCTTAATCTCAGTATATGATAACATCTAATGTACGGTGGTGATGGTTAGCGCGTAAAGACTATGAGACTCGGGCAAGCCCTTTTACTAAGCTCAAGGCATTAATTGCCCTATTGTGGTTTAGCATCAATAATCGAGTGTGGTTTTCACACGAATAACCGAGTTATACAATAATGTTTATTTATTTAACACTTTCCGGTTGTATTTAACGACACAACTTCCGATTAAAGAAACGATCGTTATCAAAGATTCTTGTCATTCGATACATGCGTTTGTATAATTAATACACAAATCGGATACTACATATTCCACATTATAAGATCAAGACTCGTTGATCTTCACATAATTATGTTTCCAGCCGTCGTGCGGTATTAACACTTCCTGTGACCGGAGAAGGCTTTAGATTTGAGATAATAATAGACGTGCGTCACCAACTGATTATATTACCGTATTATTAAACTTTTGGACAGAATTGCATATTACTATAGACAATAGTAACAGTTTTATCTAATTAGATTTTGATAGTGGACAGAAGAATTTAGGAAATCAATCAATATTTCGTTCGAAAAATTTCTGGATATATGTATATTTACTTTGTTACAAAATATCTTAATTAAAAAAAAAAGAATGACATCCCTAACTCGTAACCATGTATCTGAATTTTTCGAGCCGAAACGAGAATTCGTTTGGAAACAACATTTACCCGATGAATTCATTTGCCAACAACGTTACAGTTAAAAGCAATTGTGGATATATTGCTTTCATTTCAATTAATTTCGTTCAGAAATCTTGTACTAACGCAGCATGCATGCAAGTTCTGATGGAAAGCGTATACCTATGCGCCGGTGAGTTATGTTGACTTATAATTTATAGACAATTTGTTTGATTTTTACGCTTATCCACGGAAATAAACGATCCGTTTATTAGAGACGGAATTAAGACGCCGCATTAGTCAGTCCATTAAAAAAAAACGCGTGGGTGCCAATTAGCCATTCGAAGAATAGATTCTTTCTTTTAGGGTTGTCAACGTTAAAAAGAGTTCAGAAAAATCTAAATTTATACACCAATGAGCTTCAACGTAAAAGTTATAATGACAAGCTCATAAATCATCGCTTTAAAATCTAAAAATATATGTATCTTACTCGTATTATTTATAATAATGTTTACTGAAATAATAAAATGTTACCAATTCAACGAGACGTTCGTATAAACGGCGCGAACATTTCTATAAATACGCAAACAGCTTCAAGGAGCTAAATAAATGTCGGCCCTAGAGGCGCGAAGATCCCCTTCAGCTAATTATATCGACAATCAATCGAGAAAGTGGTGCTCGCAACACGAATATACTCACTGTTATATAGAGAGATAACAATATGTTCACAAGCAGTACTAGACCTTATAACAATGGCACAGGATTGAAAATGGCTTGCAATGTAAGCATTAGTGAGATTTAACTGATATAATAATAGATTACGTTGCGTAGAGCTGACGCATGGGCTTCGTTAATATTATTTATGTGCGCGATGCGGGCAACACAATATCACTTATTAATTATTTGATGGGCGCGAACGACACACAACTCTTTTTATTGTCGTAGTGGCGCGCGGCGCGTGGGAACTTGTCGTGTGACGCGATTTGAATGCTAAACTCTGACGCTTCGATGTAAAGGTCAGAAAACGGGGGTGGGTTAAAACTGAAAGGTCAGTCAGTACACATGATTGTGTTGATTTAAGCCTATATTTAGCTATGTGTGCAACAGATATAATGATAGTAATTTATATTTTCATTTACATTTATCACAACTCCATCGTATCGAAAGTACATATTAATTAAGCATTAGTTTTTCTAATAGGTATTGGCTAGGAGTCTGGATCTCTGCCCGGTATATGGCAAGAGACTTATCACCTAGGTATTTCATAGTGGAATATAAACGTAACTGGTGAAACGTGGGAGTGTACTACACTCCTCTGCCTACCTATTAGTGGATTACAGGCGTGATGTTACGTTATTATCATACATTTATCTAAGAGTGATATTTTTAATTTGTTCAATAAGCCACTCCATGTGTTTGGGCTATTCAAGCGGCGGGCCGACAAAGCTAATTAGTAATCGGGATTAAAACTCAATTCGCTGGCATTCATTAAATTATTGTTGCCAGATTAACATTCAGACATATTGACGGCGGAAAAATACCTGAGAGAAGCTCGTTTTTTTTATTTTAATTTGTCGTAAATCTCATGTATATTACAAGGAAATTTAGCACGGACTCCAGTTAAGGATTAGCTAAGCACTACAGATTATACAAAACATAAAAATAACAAATGTACCATAATCATTAGACAATGTCAGATTATAACATATGGCGGATGATAGAATAGGTATACTAAAATAGAATGGACTAGAATGTAGTGTAATTAGTTTGTTGTTTTTGTGATTGTACTTGATTTAATAATAATGTATCGTCAGTATAATATAATAATATATTGGGACATCACACACGGCAATGTGATCCCAAAGTAAGCGTCGAGCATAACACAAGCTACGTGTTATGGTGAACAGACGTCTGATAAACTACATATAAATATACCTATACTTTATATACATAGATATTTTTATACACCCACACACGGAACTAATATTTGTGCCCGTCACACACACACATTGGTTCTGGGTGGGAATCGAATCCACGACCCCGGCGCAACGGTCAGCTCCACTCACCATATAAACGGAGCAGTCTTATAAAAAAAAAGTATGATCATAGAAAAATTTACAGGTAAGCCACCACCTGAACGGGGACAAAGTGACTCGCTAAGATTCCGACACAAGCTAAGAAACGATTTGAAGTGAAACGAAGTAAAGTGAAGCGCTAGCTAACGTCGCTGTTAGCTTTAGTTCGTAGCGCCCTTAGTTTTTGTTTGTCGACGTTTAGTTCATATACAAACGTAACGTGTAAACAGTTGCAAGGTAAGTTACTGAACGCCCGCCGCTCTGAGCATTCGCATTAAATATAAAAATACGTGGAGCTCGCGCAACAATGGACTAACATAAATTATTTCAGCTCCACTATTGAAAGTATCTGGCGCTTATTAAATATTGTTCTGAAACTGAAATAAAATTTCACTATAAAACGGCAATGAAATATTTATTGGTTCTGTCTTTTCAGGGATACGTCTGCGATTTGAAGGTAACAAATTATTGTATATACTTCAGTATACTTAAGACATGATGTTTCGAAACAGCATTTAAATGTTTTAAGATTACGTGTATTAATGTATAATTTCTATAACTTACATAATAATATAGTTAAATTTTTGGGCTGACCTACGTTTAGCAGTGGCCGGAACAGATTTCTAATTATGAGGACGATATTTTGATTTATGTACGATAAAGTTTTGATGACGACACAAAGTTATTTGTATTAAGCATCACATTTATTCAATGCGTTTAGTGCATAATAGAACAACTTCACTTGCCTATCTGCGGCTGGCAATGGGAGTAGAGGCGCGATGGTATGCACACAAAGACAGTACAGTTTTATTAATACGGAGAGGAGAAGGGAGCAGGGGAGATGCGGGCTCGGCGGGACGGAACGACCCGCTGACCCACCCAGCCCACTCTACCCACTGTTCTTGCTCGATCACCGCGGCGAGGATTCAATTGGAAGATGGCAAAAAACACGGTTAATGCGATTATGTTCATAAGGTTCCCTTCGAACAAGTAACGTGTAATTGTAATCATTCGTATTTGAACTTTTGATTATGAGATTGAGAACGGGTGCGTTTATCATAATTGGCTTGCATTTGCTGCTGGAAAGCGTCATCACAATCTGACAAGTAACTATAGCGCTACATCGCAACTTACCAAAAGGTACATGAAGCATGGGTTCACACAAACCGCACGGCGCAGTCGGCTTACCTGCAAAAAAAGTTCACATTATATTATACATATATACAAAATATAAATTTATCAAGTATTGGTCGTCTTGTGGTTTAGCACTTTGCTGTTTATATCCTGATGCGCACCTCATTCATAAGTATGTACTTTTAAAGATTGTATATATCACTGGCTGGCTGGACGGTCTGTAAATGAGAACGTCAGTCAAGCATCGGTTCGATACAGATGTAGAGCTACAGTGCTGGATGCCTCCAATCAATACTCCTGACCACGACTGCTTCGCCAATACGCATACAAATAAGAAAAACTAAAGCCTGGAGATCGCAGCAAGAGTTACAGTCGCTTCATTATGACGATAGATTCACTTCATTATGACCATTATTAACACAAGCATCGTAATGATCATGACAGCGAATACCAATACGTGGTGTGATAATCGAGTGTCTGAGCCGTGGGACAGGTGCGCGATACCAGCGCCAAGGCGCAAAGAACGTTGCGTAAGCTAAGATGATGGTTGGAATCGATTTGGCATCTGTAACGTAAACTGTTATCCTAAACGGTGCGGCAATAAAAAAAAGTATCGGAAACACGATAATCGGTTCGCATCGCGCTCGGGTAATAAACAAACAGATTTGTTTCGTGTGTTTGTGTTAGGCATATCTAAACGTTTTGGTTCTCATAATTAATGATGTGATGGTATTGGCCCACGTTTAGTCCATCGGTGGCGAGACGCTCACCACCTATTCCATTGTGCGACGTAAACGTAACTGGTAAAACGTGGGAGTGGACTACACTCCTCAGCCTGCCTCTTAGGGGATTACAGGCGTTGTGTTGCTTTTGTATATGGAGTATTCTTTTTACACGCAATTACCGTACCAATGCGCACATTAACTTTAAAACAACTAATCATAAAACAGAAGTGTTCCCGAATGTTTAATGTAAGATTATCTACTATTATAAGTAAATATCGGTTTTCCCTGTTATATATAATCGGTATGTCTTATTTAAATTGTAAACGTATATTATGAAAGTTTCGTACAGTGTTAAATTAACTAGTACCTATATATGAGTAAGTGTATATTTATATACATATGTAGTTCATCAACCTTCTGCTTACTATAGCACAGCTTCTGCCTACTTAGAGATCAGATCGCCGTGTAGGTGACCTAATACAATTATTATTTTGTTCAATATTATTCTGTTAGTAAAAATGTAAATTCAATGAATATGTCAGAAGCAACTTTCTTATCATAATAAATCCGTGAATTTAACACAGACGTCTTAGTATAGGGGGTGTGGCCACGGCGAATTTTCGCAGCGATTTGTTAGCGACACAGTCGCGCTACAAACGCGATACAACCCCAATGCTGTAGCGGGTCGTATAGTTTCGCCCATGTAGCCCGTATTACGCCTTTAATCCGCTGGCGCCGTGGAACCCCTGCTCTATTTTATTCAATGTCGTTTAAAACAGTCCCGTGTAAGTTGCGATACAGTTTTGATAGTAAATTAAGTCTGTCGCACGTTGCTGATGCGACTAAACGCTTAAACTAGCGATACAGTCGAGCATTCATGAAACACGCTACTGTATAGATATTTCTATATGTATTAAAGTTAGTCTCTTCCACGACGGTCTTTGTATTTTTAAGTTGAACGCAAATAATGTAGGTTAGTTATAACGAAACATTTGTAACCAAATTTCTTTTAGGTAAAGGCGTAACACGTCGCTGTTCAAACATAATAAGTTGTCGTTACGAGTGACAAAACATGTTTTGACGACGTGTCAATGAGTGTGTGTCGGAACAGGCTGTTTTCGACGCCATTAATAATTCAGCGTCACCGGATTGCTTTTACACGTTTGATTTTATATAAAATAAACACCGCCTTTTCACCCCATATTTATTCAATGTCGAGACGTATGTAAATATGAAAGTACGAGTACACTGTAACATTATCGCGATGACAAAGTTTACGTAGCAGTAGAGTGGTAGTCTAGTAGTTTGTAATTCGACCTCTCACTCCGTGACACCCGGTTCGAATCCTAGCGCACACCTCTTATTATCACTTGTTTAGAGTGCTAAAAAAATTGTCCTCTAAGGTGTATGTAGTCTGCCAACCCGCACTAGTCCAGCGTGGCAGACTATGGCCTTAACCCTCTCATTCCGAGAGGAGACCCATGTTCCAACAGTGGAACAATAAGAGGGTCGAAAAAAAAAGTTTACGTAATTATCAAACCATCGTTTGTTTCTTTCATATTTGGAATTCGCTAATAGACAAACTTTGAACTTTTAAATATGGAATGGAATAGTTTGATCCAATTTTTTTTCTGTAGTCATGTTTTTGGTACATATAAATAAAACTGAAAATATTGCGTTAATATTGCCTCTTATCTAAGTGTTAGTATTACCTACGTATTAGAATTGAGAATTACGTTTTCAGCTCTGAATGCTATTTTTTATTTTCTTTAATATTAAGTTGTAACGCACACGATATGATATTTAAAGTAAAAGTCCTAATAATTAATATTAAATATTTATTGTCAGCAAATTGCGTCATAAACGTACGGACTTTAGCAAATGCCCAAGAGTTTCACATTAGCATGTGTTTTAGGCGTTAAAAAACTATTGTTAGAAAATCCTAAGCAGAAGCTAAATAGTTAAAGAAATAAACAGACTGATAAAAGGAAAAAGAACACAAAGAATAACACCATTACAACCAACATAATATGGAGGTGCAGCGCGAGACTCGATAAGAAATCACAAATCTGTATCCCAACAAATTGATCTCATTGAAAATAAATGTCAGAGCGACTTTGTTTTGATGTGGTATCGATGGATGCGTATCGTTGCAAGGCGATGTCGTGGCGATAAATAATTCAGCATCGCCGGTGGCGCCGGAGCTTTATCGAGTCCGCAGATAATACATCAAACAAAACTCTCCGCATTTTTAAACGTCTTTTGATGATAAATTGTTGTAATATATCATTTTCAATTTT
>DWFO01000087.1:0-27412 GCA_018246595.1 Mimoniades nurscia nurscia
ACCCGGGAATCGAACCCAGGACCTCCCGTTCGGCAGTCGCACTTGCAACCAACACGACCAACGAGGCAGTCAACGAGTGCCTATTATTGGCATTTTGATAATGGATTGCGATTGTTTGTAGTAATATTGATAATAAAGCAATATTGTATTGTCATTAAACCTACCATTTTACACTTCAGGCATATTTAAAAGGTTATATTATTTAACAGTATAACAGTTGACCAGGAAATTTTCTTCTATTAACTGACAACTACAGTTTTCCAGAGGTTGCATAAAGTTGTATGCGTATTATGAGATTAAATATCGTATGTTCTAACAACGCTGGTTTAAAATGTCGTGAGAAGACGGACGCGTCCTAAATTTCTCTAGAATGTTTTCTGCGGCATGCGAGGTCAGAAATCGCACCCAAGCTGCGAAGTAGATTAGTGTCATATCTCTTCTTATTTCGAGAGGAGATCCGTATCAAACAGTAGGAATGATACAACTATTGGTGAAACAACACTGAGAATTTGACACTTTTATTAAATCATCCGTTACGTAGCAAATGTTAAGAGCAAGATCTTAAAATAAAAAAAAATCTTGGTACATTTCTATATATGGTGGTTTCTATACATGGTGATCGAAAGTAGGTACGGTCATTAGGTAGTAACTGGTTTTATTAATGACGAAACTCTTTTAAGGTGGATGAAAGGGTACAAGCAAGTTTGATTAAGCTCGGCATAAAAGTCTATCGACACTGCTACTTCTCCGGTTGGCGGCTGCAAGGGTCTCGCGTGGAGACCATACGGTTCATGGCTCCTCTCCAAGCTATACACCTGTCTTGTTTCGCTATTATATATTATGGGAGAAGAGATATTGACATTTATAGCTTTAAAGGTAAAGTAAAAGTAACATCACGCCTGTAATCCCCGTAGAGGTAGGCAGAGGAATGTAGAACACTCCCACACTGGGCACATATTCAGACTCCGAACTGCTACTAGCTTTAAAGGTACCGTACACATACGAATTCTACTTTTATTAATTGCCATACAAAAAAGACGATGCCTAGTTTCGTGGAGTGATCGTATCGATATATGTATGTGTGTGTAACATAACATTGAGTCCTTAATAGGCTAATAAATTTAGTAGGCGTCGTTGTAGTTGTAAAAGTGGTCAGTTTTCCAGCGATAAACGAGAGCGGGCTGGTGTACGACGGCGGGCTGGTGGTGGGGGCGGCGTTCGACACGAACGACCCGTGCGTGTGGGGCGGCGGGCCGTGCGCGCGCCACTCGCGCCGCCTGCACGCGGCGCCGCGCCGCCACGCGCACTGCTGCTCCGCGGACGTGGGCCAAGCGGTGCGTACACGATGCTTACCTACACCCCTTACGTACATTACATGTAGGTATATGCTCTGCTCAAAACAGCTCCAAATGTGTGCACACACATTTGGAGCTCTTTTAAATCAACGTACTTTCGGCCAGTACGACAATATGAGTGTAAGTTGCTTCGAAAATAACGATCGAAACTCGAAAATGGTTTATCGAAAATATACAAGTTTTCTAGTAGCCATTACTGTTATGTTTTTTGCAGTTAGCGAACATGTTTTTACGCAAATTGGACCCGTTTGTGTCTGAAACGGTCGACCTTGATGCTGCAGTCCTGGACCCCTTGATGCGCTACAGTTCCAATGTGTCCGGGTAAACTTTTGTATTACCAATAAATGTGAAATACGTCGCTATCAATATGTATGTATTTTTTTTTCTACGCTAAAATTTATTTCTTGTACGTCCTGTACGCGTACAAATAGTTGAATAAGTCGAATAAGTAAAGTTTAAAAAATATAATTCCTTGAATTCCTGGCGATCGGAAGGTCCTAGGTTTCAAATGCCGGGTCGGGAACTACTGTATTTATGTAATTTAGATTTTCTATTTGGAAGGAATCTGAGCCTGGAAATGTGCCCTGTGTATGGCAATAGATTAACCACCTATGCCATTGTGGGACGTAAACGTAACTGGTGAAACGTGGGAGTTTAATACACTGTTACGCTTAATTATTGACGTATTAATCATATTCGCGTTCTTAAATACAAGTAGTACTAATTCGAGGAGGTATTTTATGTTTTAAACTGTCCATGTTTCAGTATTAGAAGCCGGGGAAGTATCGCCAATTCTCGACTCTCGCTAACCGTGTCGAAATGGTAATGTTGGATATGACATGATGTATAATTACTACTATGTATATGTACTACATGTATGTGTATGCACAATTTATTTACAGCGAACGTAATTAATCCCTTGCCTATCTCTCCGGTGATTACAGGCGTGATGTTCCGCCGTCGTTTATGTTATTAATTGTGTTTTATTATCGGCAATGTGTAATATACACTGATTGTGGCATTGTAGCCGATGGCAACCGGTGGACAAATTCGATTCCCCTATACTCCAATCGGCGACGTTGCCCGGCCCGCTGTATTACGTGAAGCTGAGGAAGCCGGGGCGGGAGGTGGCGATGGCCGTGCAAAAGCAGCTGCCTCATCAGGTGATATGATTGAATCATTATGATACTTGATGACGTCTACCGCCTGGGTCTCGTCGTCACCGGAGCTCGACTGCTAGATAATGCTTTCGAGCAGTTAATCCGCCTTCTGTACAACCTACCTAGATTTAGGTATTAGAATAAAATATAGACAAATCACAAGTAGGAAAAACTGCATTTTAAATTTTGCGCTTGTTGGCCAGTCCACTTGCTGTTACTCCTGAAATCTTGCTGTTACTTCTGTTTTCGTCACTTTACATTTTTTATTGTCCTAATATGTTCAATTTGGCGTGGTGATTATTTAGAAGCTGCTATCCTCAATCCATTTTAGGGTCACACATTAATAACAGACAAACGCGGGAACTATTTTCGTCTGCAGCTCAACAAATTGCACTGCATTGAGTCGGTCACGTGTTTGTCCAAAAAGTCATTCTGTTCCGATGTCACGACTCAGCTGTATGGACAGCACGAGGCGTACTTCAACAAACTATTGATTAGATATCAGGTATGTACTGCCGTATGAGAATTTGTGACTTTTTTTCTAACGTAATCGTATCTGTAGAATTGTGATGTAGGTATTTGTAGAAGATTGCGCAGACTTGGTTGTTCATTGTCATTATTATGCTAAATTAAGAAATAACACAATTGCCATGCGACGCTTAAATGTCATCTTATGTTACTGTTGTATTGGATACCGAGGCATTTATAAACGGCACTACGAGAGAAATGCGGTAGAATTTTAATATTAAAAGCCGTTTATTAGATATCATTACTATCATCGCCATCAGTCTATTTGCGGTCGCTGCTGGACGTACCTCTCCATAGCACGCCACTGAGATCCATATTCAGTTCCTAGTATCCAACCGATGCCAGCCATTTTGCCTGTAGCGTCACTCCACTCAGCTAAAGGGCGTCCTACGCTACGTTTGCCAAGCCGTGGTTTCCGTTTTAATTTAGGTTAGGCTCTTATATTGCCTAACATTTAGTTAAAAATGAAATGAAACGTTGATTTATAGGTGAATGTGATTGATGATTTTTACGAGTACTTCACGAGGCCAGCTATGTCGGCTGTGTACCAGGAGAATTTTACTGCACTCTTAAACGACCTCCATGAAAAGGAAATTGTTACGGTAACTTGAAACGTAAAAAAAGCGCTTATTGTGTTAATGAGCGTCAATTGTATTTATAAACTACGCATGAATTTAAGCTCTTACTGTTTACGCTGAGCGCGTGGCGGTGAGCAAGTGGACTTCCGCGAGGTTGTCCGCCATTACGAACCTACACATATTAGTTCGAAATTCAAACGAATAACACAAATCAAATTTGTTCTTGTGAGCCCTTCCCCTCCTACTTTTTGCCTTTGGCTTTCAATACCTACAGACTGGACAGTAAATAAGCTATCGTTACAAGCACATATGAAGTGTATTTGTACCTACTTAAAAAAAATAAAAAAATATGATAAATTTAAATACTTTTTATGACTTGTTTCTATATCTTGTAAGCGTCATTATAGCGAGGTGTCTAGTTGACTTTCGCGAGTTATGGCAAAACTAATACGGTTTCGTTTGTTATAGTGTCACTACTGTAGTTATTATTGCCGAAGAGCAACTGGGGTCAATATTGGAATAGTAAGACATTTTCAAAGCGGGCGGGACTTCTTGCGATAAAAAACAATAAAAAAACTACTCATGTTAATATTATAGCTATTATATAGCACACAGTATATAAATCATGTAGAAAAAAATACCTACTCAAATCTATTTCACAGTGTAATTAAACGAGCTGGTAAAATATAAAGCTTTCTCTACGGAAATACTAAAGGATATGTTTAAACCGAACTGAACACTAAAATTGAAATAGTATTATTCAGTTCACTGTTTCGTAGCAGAATTGGGTTTGCATCGATTATGTGTAAATTATCCTACATTATGTAGGTACATACAACTGATTCTCGGCGTATCGAAAAATTATATTGTAATAGAATGATTGTATCGTATTGATCACAAAATGGGGAGCTAATATGAGTTTATCTTATGTGTGGATTTACATAATGTCGTAATTGCTTTCCAACTTCATACTATGTATATAGATTAAAACAAATTCTACACTTTTCTGTCTGTAAGCGCTCCCGTAGACCTACATATATGTACAAAACAAACTTACTTGGTTTTTTGTATTAATTTTGAAAATTCAATTTTGTACAATGCATTTGATACGTAATTAAAACATGCTTTTTAAGGTTCGCGACGTGGTGAAAACGAAATTTTTGGAATTCTACGGTGATGATAAAATCAAGCCACGTGGTTGTTCAATTCCGATGTTCTGTCTTGAGTCGTCTCAGTGTAACGATGAGGCCGAGGTAAGTGACATGTTAACGTTGAGGATTAACGTTGCAATACTTTCGTGTTTTGGAGTGGGTGCCGAGCTGAAGATCGGGCTTAGTAGCGTGCTATCGCTGGGGTGACCTTGTTCAGCAAAGGACCGGAATAGGCTCGAGATGATGTTGATCTATTTTCTTCGTTTTTTCTTGCGTTACATCGTACATTCCTTACATTCCGATAAATACAAAATATGTTTATAATAACATAACAGTAAAATGTGACTTTTATGGATATATTGTAAGATGGAATATATTTATTATTTGCTATGTTGTAGAGATGTGTGTTACGTTTACTCAGAAAAGTTTAATTAGAGGAGGTTAGTGAGTTATTTATTTATTTTTACAGAAACGTGGTAAGAAAAAAGCTACAGATATACCGACGGTAAGTTACAAACTAATATAATAACTAAATCACTTTTTAATGTACCTATAGATACATATTAATACTCTATTCTGAAAAAATGCAATTGCTTAATCCACACTGTAGTTCATATTTGAAAAAATTGCACTTGTAATCTCAGTCTTAATTTGCTTTTTAATTGTCCAAATCATAGTCAATCTATTGCAACGATTCGATAATAAAATTCCATGAACTTTTATACATGGCCCTGAAATATTTTCTTATCACGAAGACAAAAAGGGTGTTAAAGACTTACTGTAATACATTCTTGACCGGTTTTGATGATTATCTTTGATTAAATTAAATTGTTATTGTTAATTATCAGATTGAAAACTAGTATAAAAATCTACTTATTTAAAAATGTAAATATATTGCGTTGATTTTAAAAAGGGTATTTTGAATCACATTTCAGTGTGTTATGTTCTATTATGTTCGTTTATTGATTCACAATTGAAATACATCTTTCAAAGGGAAATGTTCATTAAACTAGATTTCATACAACGAATTTATTTTATTTTATTTTTGTAAAAATCTTTTTCAATCCTCGTTGACTGGCTGATACATTTCGTACAGGAGTGTGGTCAAAGCAAAGCCATACGCCACGAAGCAGCGACTTTCTGGAAGGCTGTGGGCGGCGAGAAGATTATATTGTCTAATATCGCACGATATTTTGTCAGGAATAGTGTCATGAACCCACAATATGCTGCGTGCGATCCGGATTAATGGAATAAATGATAATGTTAAATGATTTTTGTTTTTTATTTAATTATGTAAAAAATCATTGGATTGTAATTATTAATTCTTTGGAGGTTAGTCTTGGAAGAATTAGGCTAAGATGATTTTATTCAATCCCAAGTTGGTTCTTGTCCAGAGAAAATAATCCATTACTAAATCTAGTTTTTAAAGTTTAAAAATATACCAGTCGCCGGGAAATTCTGCGTGATTCATTTTGTAAAAATATGCATTAAGACGTTTTACACAATTTATTTAATTTTACACATGTTCATTACATTAGACGAGTTTCCTTAACTAGAAAATATTTACATGAAATGCACAGAATGGCCATTTATCTATGAAGATATAACAAATTGATTTCATACTACTCTGCTATGGCTTTTACAATAATTTGTACAAAATCATAAATAATAATGTCGATTTAAAATTACAGAATTATGACTACGAGATCAAAATTCTTATTTCCATGAAATGTTATATGACTAGCAATAACATTCGGCTTTGGCTCTAAAGCTCTCTCTATTAAGTCGCATTTTATGCAGTGGTTGCATGAAAAATCGTACCTAATTCACTGATTTTCATTGCAAACTTATTTAATTTATATGAAAAACATTCTTAAATTTAGAACGTGGTAGAAACGACCATGAATCTCTCGAATGTTATTTTGTGAGAGGATGTGCGTGTTTAATGAACAATATCTATAAGTATAACTTAAGTATGTCAGTTAAGTATAAGGAGCGGCGGGCGTGGCTCGGTCTATATGCGACAGTGTGAAAGAGCTTCAGAATGATATATAAATGGTCTTTTAATACTAAAACTGCCTCATAACTTTTTCATTATCATTACAATATCGTTGAGCTGTCAACATCTTATAAAATTATCATGCGAACGATTCTATATACAATTTATTTGTTGTATTATGCCATCAAGATTAAGACTTTGATATAATGTATAAGCTCTTATTAAAAATTTTGTGTTTCGTTTATTTATTGTGTTTGCGATAAATATTCTTTTGGATCCTGTGTATAAAGATCAAGGAGAGAAAATGTTATGATGGGGCTTCCAATGCAAAAATTGGAAATAAGTCCTCGATTTTGAAGCAAAAATTTAATAATAGGTATACTTGTAAAGGCGTTGAGTCCCAAGTTATTCAAGGCATCATATTGATAAAAATGTTCTAGATTTGACCCTTATACACATGAACTAATCGATATGTTCTCACGAAAACATTGATATGTGTCTATTATAGGTTTTCTTAATAATTCGCTTAATTGTAATAGAGCTATCATAGACAAAGTTTTAAGTTTCATGTACAAATACAATAATTTAAGAAAACATTACTTAATGACTAGCCGATTCAAATAGCTGTACAATATGACTAGCGTATACGAATTAAATAATTTCATCAGAAATTAAAAATCTATTTTGTTCCTAGTTATATATATATGTAAATTGTAACATATCTAAACGCCAAGAAGTTGATTTGTTTTTAGTTAATGTATTAATGAAGCATTATACATTTGTCTCTTCCGTGTAAACTTTGTTTTCAATAATTTACACTTAAGTATTAATATTGAAATTTATGTATGAATGAATGATATGTTCAACATTGTTACTGCGGTGAAACGAGGTGAAAGAAACAATATTGTGAAAAAAATACCTATTTCAACTAAAAAAACAATGTTTAAATTACAATTCATATTTTCATACTTGTATATTTTTAGTAGGTATCCCGTAATAAATAATGGCACATAACCATGTTCATTATTATAAGAAAAATGAGCGGGAATAATTTGTTAACATCGAGCCGTAGTACCTTATTAGCGATTGTACCCAACATTTTATAATACGTAACTACAAATTCCATCGCTGCTTAAGCCCAGTACCCGAATCCGTAGTCACTAGGATGCCGCGTTGATTGACGGGATAACTTGCGCGAGGGAAAGTCTCGGTAACTGTTTGCACACGATCCACTGCGGGGCGGCTACGGGGGCGCGTAGTCGTGCGCCGGCGCCGGCGAGTAATCGGCGCCGTGTAGCAGCGATTAGGTCTGGTACTGCAGCATCGGCGCCGCCGCCAGGTTCGCGTGGTGGCCGCTGTTCATCCGCAGCGCGGAAAGGGACTTATTGTACCATTCGTCTTCTGCGCTCATGCCTGTTGATTGATAAAACATTGTTCTTTATATTTCTATAAAAATACATGTTAAACACCTATTAAACAAGTGTTAAGTATGCGTTCTATAACATGTTAAACGTAAAGTCATATGACTCTTGCCATACTCATTCTCCTCATTCTATCATTAATGCTTGACGCAAAAGGCATTAATTATAATTTAAAACTTATAATACAGGTATAAAATATTTCGTAAACAGTAGTGTTTACACAATACATTATTATTACGTAATAGATGTAAACGCAACATCGTAACATCGTGCATGTAATCCCCGAAGAGGTAGGCCGAGGAGTGTTGTACACTTCCACGTTTCACCAGCTACGTTTATGTCACAACATGGATTACAGGGTGAGCCTATTGCTATACACTGAGCGCCGCAGATCCAGATTGCGATTTAATACTAGAAATTTCAGTTAGAAATTATACATTTAGACAATTCCAGCAGTACGACACCCTAAAGCCGAACCCAGGATCTCTTAATCAGCAAATATATTTATCTAATCTAATAAACACAATCTAAATTTCGGTTCCATTCACTTCATATTATCTATATTTTAATAGATCATGTTGTAAAAGGCACCTTGTTCAGAACTTTTATTCATTCGTTATGATTCGTTATAGTAGATATCTTAGTATAATTTAAAATGTTATTTTCAATTTATTTCTTAAATAAACATTTATATTTAAAAATAGGTGAATTGTTGATGAAGTTACAGAGCACGTGTAGCTTAGATGTGGTAGAGGGACTGTAGAGTTCGGCTAGACTGAGAGCCCTGTCTTTTCAACTAATGACCGCAAGTAAAAAACTTTTACGTGCTTTTAAGTGCTTCTGATGGCCTGGTCAATGAGTCTTATATTTGATATCTTATATTTGATATAAGCGTGATCATACGAGTACCTGATAGACGGATTGGCCACTAATCCGTCTATCAGGTAGGAATCACACTTGAAAATGGCGGTAGAGTGATCTCTAGATTTTACCGTTATTGAGATAACAGTAAAAAATTTATGTAATGCACAATAAGTGTTCCAACCTTTATTTTATTTTATTTATTCACATAATATTATAAATCTTTACGCATTTTTAATTTTTTTTTATAACATAATATTGTAGAAACAACGCGTAGATAATAATGTAAATGTTGTGAAACATCGCGGCGTATCAGAACAAGCTCGCTACGGGCGCTGCGACATCTTGATTCGAGTTTCCACGTAGCGGTAGATATTATAAGTAGATACTTAGAGCGAAAAGGGTCGGGAGCGAATAGTGAGGCAGTGAATCGACCCTCGCGTTTTCTCAAGATGCAATCTCGCCGCAGGAAATAAGATATTTGCGAAGACGCCGCGAGGACGCCCGCCAAAGTAAATGTAGTGGAAATTTTCTTATTAGAATATCTACGGTACGATGCCTCGCTTCCATTACTTGATCGTTTTTTTCTACGCAGGAATTCAACAAGCCCCTGAGGCGTTTTCATGCTGTATAATACGCCTCAACGCTTTTTTCTATTACCTGGTATTTTGAATTTAGTGTAAGTAAATAATTAAGAACTTCTGTAAAATGTAGTAGGTACTCGTAAATGAAATTGAACTTTTTACACAATAATTGAATGCGGCATTTGCGTTGTGCATCTTATAAGTTAAATCCTATATTACTCGTGGAGTCGAGTTGAGGAGCACATATTAATAATTTCCGGCCGCTTACTCCACGATAAATTATGTTATTTACATAAATACGCATGTACATGTGTATTTCGTCTTCAAAATTCTATTCTAAGTTTAAAATATCACGCCCGTAACGCTTTCCACGATTGAATTTCTTGAACACGGAATCGAAATAGTTAAAGGATGAAATATTTTTTTTTATAATTGCAATACATTACCGAGGTCTTTATAATGACGATTAAGATATTTTATCAAACATCTGTTACGTTAATGTAACCTGATGTCGTTCGACAAAAGCGATCGTGTCAAAAGCGCGAGCAAAAAATGCGGCGACTTTAACAAATTCTAATTAAGTTTTTTTCTTTTCAAGATCATCTGGCGGAACTTAGTCTATGCTGTGGCCGGCAAAGAGCAAGTTTTCTCATTATTATAAGGGATATTTGTGTAAAAACGAGGCTGGTACTGCGATCATCCGCCGCTCCTCACAACTTTATAATTGCCTTGACGGAGCTAATAGAAAGTTGATGAAAGCTGCCGCCCGCCGTCTACCGCTTCTTGTTTTACACTTCAAACTTGCATTTTAGTTATCGCGGTAAACTTATAATGTACCTCTGTCTATATTAATTTATATAATATCAATTAGCCGTGTGGTGCTTGTCGAATATATACCTAGAAAATATTTAAATTTTATTAAAATTACCTACTCTAATATGTTATTATCTTTAATTATACCTAGTATATGGTATTAATAAGATAATTGTGAGCACAGTAAACTTAATAAATTAATACTGTAGTAGATATTACAGTTACAAGAATTTAACAAATAATGATTATCTTACCCATGGTGTCTTGACGCATGCCAACCGCGCTCATGTTGGCGCTGTGGCCCATTGAAAAGCCTTGCGGCATCGGATAAGAGCCGCCGCCCATTTGCGACAGCGAAAAAATATCCTTCTGTAACTCCTCATAGCTGCCGTGATGCTAAACAAGAGAAATGCTTTTTTAATTGTTACAACAGAGTTTTATAAATATATGTATATAACCTATCTAGATTTTACACTAGTAGGTAATAAATAAAGAATGGTAATAGCATCTATGCGTGTATTACGATGTACTTTCTATCGGTGATTATTCATTTCTTTCGGTGTTTATTCATATATTCTAATTTTGAATCCGAGTTTCAAGTGTTAGGTTCAAGTACTGACATTTCAAATTGTGTAAATATAACCACTTTATAAATTTTATCTTTATAAACCGATATTGTGTGGCAACATCACTTAATTCAGATGCGCTGATAATGCAAGCCAGTAGAAATGTATTGTGTTGAAAATTCATAGTTATTTTCCACGCGTCGAAATCTCATCAGCGCACGCATTAACTCGCAGAGAGATATTCGCAGTTAATCGTTTTTCGCTCGCTTATTTTATGTTAATATTGTACCTAGTCGTACGCCGCGGTTGCACGCTTCATGATCACCAACACTTCCGCTAATGGATAACGTGATAGCGCCATTATCAGTACCGCACATTCCTGGTTGATACTTTAATTTCTTTTTCTAGATTTTTAATCGTTTATTTGGTCAACATATTGCATGTTGTCTTTCCAAAAAAAATATTCGAAGGTACATGAATGTAAATGAAGGTACATGAATGTAAATGAAGGTACATGAATGTAAATGAAGGTACATGAATGTAAATGAAGGTACATGAAGGTAAATGAATACAAATGATTTGAAATTCACATCATTATTGAACTGCTACATTTTGTATATAAAGCGAAGCAATACTTGCTTTATGTAATGAAATAATCTTATTAATTTTCAAACATATCTAATACCTACAGATTATGATTTGTGAAAATAACTAGTGTAAAATTAGGCTGTAGATTATAAATATAAAATCAAAATGCTTTGTATGACGATATTACTAGTGTTGGTATCATGACAGTCTCAAAAATATTAAATAAGAACAAAGCGGAGCGTAAGTTAATATACGAGTACGACGATGTCTGTTAACAGTTTAGTCTCGCTGCTGTAGATCCATAGTGACCAATATCCTTCCACTGGTTCTAAGAATTGGTATTTTTGTATGCTGAGCATGGCTGCCCGTTCCAAGTGTGTACAAATACAATGACTTGAAAATCTAGAAATACCTTTTAACATCCAAAGTCGATAACACGTTTCCGGTAACACGGTAAACGATAAATATTCCTTACCACGTTGCGATTAAAAGACTGATGTGTGGAACATCAGAGCGGAACGCAGATACACGCGCAAATTCGTTACGTGCTTAAGCGCAATCAGTCTTCGGGATTATCGTTTGTGAACGTCGCTTGCATAACGAATGGTATTGTTCGGTTCCATGGCACAGACATTCGGCCATCGTGTGCGGCCACTATTGGTGGTATTTGCATTATTTTCGACGGTCGAAATGCCGCGGCCCGCGACAATCACATTATCCCGTAATCAGAGCGACTGATTAGCGCCGCATCGTAATGAGTGGGAAATTGTTCCGAAACGCATATAATCCTTGTATCACAATGACGTTATGATTTATCGAGGGCCAGTACGCTCTTTGTTTTGACGTCATTTACATTCCATCAATGAGACTGTCAGCAATGTAACACATAGAGAATTAACGTTGTTTTTTTCTTTGGGTCATGACCATGATTACCCTTTTTCCATATCAATATTGGACATGAGTCTCGTCTTAGAATGATAAGGATTCACGTCTGTCAAAACAGACTATTATGTTTAATTTAAGCGACAGATCAGTTTCATCTCTTTTTTTTCTGTCATTTATCCAAATTCCGATAATTATTTTTGTTACATTATTATCTAAAGTGTGCCAATTGAGCGTTAAAACTGCTGATATCCGTGAATCAATAGAAGGTAAAAAGATAGTTCACGTTTCTATATACAATCTGTGAATACTTACTGAACTTAGATGTCTTGCCATCTTATTTAATGAATACAAGTAATGAGAGATCAGTAGCTTAGATTTTAGTCATGCCTCTTAGAGGTTCAGTGTTCAAAATACGTCACGTGACGGCTCCCTTTCAGCCCTTTGGTAAGTAGGGATAGAGTTTCAAGTACTTAGTCATTAACAATTAGATAATAATAGTCTTTAAGTTAAATGTAGCAATAATACCTGTGGATATCTATTGATGGTATTAGGATGAGGATATGGCTGGTAGCCCCGGTAGCCCTGGATGTTCCGCATCATGCCGTTGCAGCCCGGCAGCACGGCGGGCGCCAGCGCCTTCTGCAGCTGCTTCTCTTGTTTACGGTATTTCGCGCGTCGGTTTTGGAACCAAACCTGAACGGAATATTTTCAGAACTTAATTATTTTTAGTTCAGACTGATGGTTAAACATGCCGAGAGAAATGTGATGAAGTTATGAAATTTGTTAAGTACAATTAAACTCATATTTTTACAATAAACCTCTATTATAATCTTATCGGTAGATATCTTTGCTTACTGATAAAAAACAAGTGTCATATCTAGTAGCTGTACGATTTTGAATTATAGAACAGAGGAACTTGATAAATAATTTTTTAATAAATAATTGTTTAAGGTTTAAAATGATCCTATATTTTTGTTAGTTCTTATTTTCCCTATGAGTTACGATTGTAGAACATGAACTTCGAAAGCATTATACCAAAATGTCAAGCAGATAGGGCGTCTCAAAGCCTCTCGGTAGAAACATTCTGACACGACAGTATTTTTTCTTTTTCTTATAAAAATAAACTGTGTTCATATAGTTTATGCTTTAATACAAAATGATATGGTAAGATTTTTAGCCTTTAACAACAAAACAAGCCTTAATCTGCGTGTTGTCGCCGGGAATGAGAGCGTGCGTCGTTTGATATGGTGATTACAGCTGATTAGAGGGAGAGCGGCGGTGGGCGGGGCGCCCTCCGAACGCACTCTCCATATAAATAAACCGATACACCCTAACCTAACCCGTACCGTAATAAATTACCGTTTTTGAACCTTGTCTTTATAACAATATGGGCTAAAATTCACAATAGATGAATTACGACACGCATATACATATATGTTGAACATGCGGAGACTAGTTGTAGGGTGAGAGAATAAATAGGATATTAGTTTTTTCGCGTTTCAGTCCGACTTCCGCCCCCAGCCGCGCGTTGTAATGAAAAACGAACCAATTTCCGGGAGGCTTAAAAAGCGATCTGTTACATTCGTATTACGCAATAATTTGGTTCATGATTCACGGCGAAGGAAAATGAGTTTACGTTTGCTGAAACGTTGACGTTCGCAACGATTTGCTTTAACGCATATTTTGCAATATTCCAGCGTTCTGCTTTGACGGACCTTGGTTTATTTACCTATTAATGTGATAAAAAGCTCCTTATATAATTGGTTTATAAAAATATCTTAATTATTTATTTATTTCGTTACCCTTTTTTGTACAACCTAAAAACAAGGTAGCTTATACAAAAGGCGGACTTAATGCCTAGAGGCATTCTCTACTAGTCAACCTTTGGTGATGGCTTATTACCATCTATTTTTGTTTAGTTAAACATTTTGTGGTAAAATATTTAGTTTTTTACTTAGGAATCAAAGTAATTAGTTAAGTACGTTTTCAAAATGTAACGTTGCGCTAATTTTAGCTCAATTCTACATGTGACCAAACAGACTACAGTAGTACATATACTTATATGTAATTTACTCCTTACTTGACAAAAGATACATACTTTCAAAATATAGCTCAAAGAGTTTGATTCATAATGTTAATTTACTCGAAGTCGTTACGTAAAGCGTTTCAATAAAATATTCTTGAGTATCGTCGCCCCGAGAGCAACGTGTTATCCTTAGAAAGCGAGCGACTTTAAACTAAAAAAGCACGGAGTTCCAACAAAACATTTTCTTATTTCCAATTGTAGAATTCATTTGAGGGCAGAGACAATGTCGAGAGGCGCGCGGGGAGGATGAGCGGCTAACTTCGTTACGGATCCATTTGATGGGATTGCAATGCCTCAGGGGCCACCCCTCCGCCCGCCCCCCGCACGTAGCGCTCGCCCGGCAACGTTGTATTTTTATATCGAAATTTCCTCTACAAGGAGGGAGCTCGACGACGCTGTCGTCTTTAACGTTTACATTCTTATGTAGCGTCGTCTGAACGTTAATAGCCTCCTACGAAGCGCGCGTGCACGAACGTAGGTACCTGTATCTCTGTGTATATATATATAGATACGTATATACTACGAAGTCTCACACACACACACACATACACACACATGTGTACCGCACACAATTGCGTGAGTGTCCTCCGAGCTTTTAACGGCAGCAAATATGCAAAAGTCTCGGATCTAACAACGTTTCGTAAAACCTTTCATATTCTTAAGTAAGACTTTGTCACTCATTGTCTTTGAAAGGAGAGAAATTTTTCGGCTCGATGGAAGGAAGATATTGCGAGTACTCTTATATCGTGAAGTCTGTAAAGAACCATATTTCATGAAAGCTAATAAGCCTTGGAACGTTCCTTCGGAAAGGTAAAGTTGAGTTTAATTTCAGCTAAATGTCAACCTGGGACATCACTTAGTTACCTACTTTAAAGAGGATGCTAAAAGTCACGTTCTGAATAAAATATCTAAAGCGACAAATTAGGTGCTCCGGGGACAAATCAATAGCGAGGTCTCGAGGGATTGAGCAATTTTAAAACTGAGATAAAGATCGCTCGCGAGTAACTGTAAGCATTTCGTATTCATACGGTCGAGGACGACAGATGGCGCTTTAATTCAATCGGCCTCCGGCCTACGCTCCAAATTGTATTATCTGAGTATTCGCGCATCATTGATATTTCGACGATTCAACCTAAGAACAAGGCCAACTGGTGGGTTTTATATGTTTATTTTCGTAATACGTATATATTCTTCGCGGTATTTGAACCTATGTGAAATTAAAATAACCAAGGCTTAAGTCTCATATCCGTGTCGTCAAATGACGTGTTAAAAAAACAAAAGAGAAGACTTGAAATTAATCTATGTAGCTTCGTCCTGTAATGAAAGAACCTTAAATAAAGTAAAATTATAATACTGTTAGAGCAAAAATATCAAGAAAATGAAATTCAAACACTGACAAATTGCTTACATCTTTCAGTGAAATGTTTTTAGGGATATTTGATCCGCATATCACGTATATAAACTATTCGAATAATAGGTATTTAAGAAAAGTATTTAGGGATATATTATGGTTCGTGACTTCTATGTTCTCACCTGTATCCTCGCCTCGTTGAGTTTTGTTGTCCGCGCCAATTCTTCTCTACAATAAATGTCCGGGTAGTGTGACTTAGCGAAAGCTGCTTCTAATTCTGCTAATTGTTCCTGTTGGATAAGATGTTAGTAAAATTTTAGTATGATTCTCTAATTCGGACTAAGTTCTTCTTAGGACCTCTGCCGTGTCCTCAAATAAATAGCTCTAACTATTTTAAATAAACAAATTAGATGATACAATATAAACAAATTAATAGAGTTAATGAGATAGCAAAACATTCTTTAGAAAAATTAAATAATATTTGATCTCTACAAATTGCGTTTGTTGTTTTCACTAGAACTATTGTCTTAATAACTTTGTTCTAATTCGACAGCTTTCGTGTGGCGTAGATCTAAGTTAACCGAATGAGCGGATTTTAAATTTCACTGAACATACCATTCCATTCATTTGAAATGTTAATTACCTTTTATTGTTTTCCTCTCTGATTTCTTATTGTTTATTGTTTATCACGATAAATTGTAGTAATATTTGAGATATAAAATCTATGTCATTTCTTACTGCCTCAATATATAATAATTATGAATAAAACGAATCGTTGATGTCATTGATACCAACTTGCGTAAATGTAGTCCTGTGCCGCCTCCGAGCAGGAGTAGGACAAGAAGCCGTTGTGGGAGTATGCCCAGCGTGCTGTGGGCCCAACGCTGGGGAAAGCGCTGATGAACCTCCTGACGCGCCCGTGGTAGTCCCGCCTGGTTCTGGCTTTAACTTCTTGAACGCTCCTTCCGCTGTTTGAAATAAGAACCAGTGTTACGAAATGAATAAATCCGGCCATTCAAAGGACGTTTCAAGTTACAAACGAACGATTGACAACTGCTTAAATATTAGATATAACTGAATCGATATTTGATTCATAATATTTATCTAGTTCTTACTATGTGCAGATACCGCTTAACTTCTTAATTGATATGATTAAAACATAAACTAAGCTATCCAAACTTATAATCACTAAATCATTCAATTTCTTTCGAAGAAAGTCAATGTAACCAATATGAATTAAGTAAAGAAAATGAACTTTCTACAGTCTAGTCCTCTTATCACGTGATAACATCGATCACACGAGCCTACGTTCAGCTAGACGCCCTGATCCTCTATGAGCAGCAGCGCAGGTGGTGGGGGTAGCTGTGCACTGCGGTCCTCAACCCGTATGCTTAGCTCGAGAATCGTAGGTATTTCCTCGCAGCCTATGTCCAGCGGTGGACTCCCATACGCTGATGGTGACGAACATCGATCAATACACCATAACGATTTGCAACTTCTAACATTTCCAATGCCCAATTCCATCCCAACCGATCCTATCTTAATCCGATATAGATCACGTGGTGGAATCGAAGAAACGCCAGTGTTCTTATTTGCATAGCGGGCGCATTGATCCCTTGCCGTAGGTCAAGTTCGCTCGGGTAATTGTAATTGCGTTGCTTTAACTAACGCTGTTAAGGAGCTAATGATTTGACGAGAAGTGTACCAGACGTCGGGACTCCCTGGAGTTGTTCTTGTTTACGTGTTCTCGGACGTCAATGGGTTTAAGATCTATAACGGGTTCATACTACAGTTGTAACTATTACAAAGTCAATGGAAATTATTAATTAATCGAGGTTTTTAGTTTTCGATAGTTATACTCTATAGCAAGCTGTTACAGCTCACACGAGCTTATATAATTGAACGTTATCACGTATAAAAACGATTCATTTTAAAATTGCCTCGTCACAATATTTGTATTTTCTAATGACAAAGCGTCAATTGTTTAATGTAATGCTTAAATGCGAAACTATTTTTAATTAAATACATCTTGGAGATAAATTTTGACATTTGAAATTTACATATTTATTTTATGATGCTTAAATGTGGATAGATATTTACATACATACATATATCCCACTTTGTATACCATCGAATATTTAATTATCGTATCGTATATAAAAAGTTTTCAAGACAAAACACGAGAAGTTTTTGAATACAATTGTGAATTGCCAGCTTGCAGCGTTTATTTGTAAAGGGTTGCTAATTTCAAACCGTAAGAAGAGAAATTAGAACAATTTGTTACATTTTTTTTCGTTCGTGTGATAAAAAATATTTAAAATTCCCCTGCCACTCAAAAAGTACCATATCCATATTTTTCTAAACGCCCGCTCGGGATCCGTGGAAAAAGTCGCATATTGGTGAAATAATCAGTTTACCTTTGGTTTCTCTGAGCTTTGGAATTAAGAGGGGGAGATTTTAAAAGCTCCGTCGGAGGTCGGTTTGGCAAGTATTCATGCATTCCCTTTGACGGCGTTTTAGCTACTTACTAATTAACATGGAACTAAGTGTTTGCGTCCGCGGTAAACGGAGCCTTTTAACGTTTAAAAGGATGCTTTTTTTTATTCGTTGCTATGTTTTTAGATGCTTTGACGGCGAATATATCGGTTTCGCTTTTCACTTGACATTTTTTGGCGATGTAATTAAGCCATTAGGCCCTGGAGTTTTGACTTTGGTAACGTTTTTGAATGTTACAGACGCTTATAGACCTGCGTTTGGAAGCGAATATTTCCATGACACGTTTTCCATATATCAAACTAGATGGCGGTAAAAGTCTCGTGTTAAAATATTTCGTTCATTTCCGTCCTCTTTTACTTCTCTTTTAGCGATATCGGATTGATTCTCGATATTAAATTACAAAATTTAATATAGAGAACAGAAGTATTACTGAGTAAAAGATTCGTTGCTTACCACGCTTGGGTATGTTTCGAAATACTTAATTTAAATAGTAATGTAATCACTGCTATTCAACGGGAGAACTTAGGTTCTACCGCGTTAATATCTTTTTTCGTATAGACCAAAAATGGACATATCTATTTATAGTACATAGGCCAGTTATTTGTTTCGGTGTCCGCGAAGGAAACATTACAATTTTTATACGAACCACAATATACTGTGAGTACCTACCTACGTACTGTGACAGAACATCAAAATCTATTTACAGCCATTTATAAATTAACTGTTAGTTTACCTATCTCGCCTACCTACCTTGGCTGACACCGACTCCAAAAATAACAATAATTGTACCATAATTATAATTATTATCGTAAGAATTTCATTAACTTTGACTAATATTTTTTTTACTTTTTAGTGCATATCAATTTGTTTTTTTTGACATGGGTTTTTGTTTTTTTTTATATTATACCATGCTTCACGTACCTACCTCCTAAAAAAAATCATTTCAGTTATCTGAAAAACTGGTTTCCATCATTCGTCCTGTTCTCAACTCGAACCTCACTCTATGTGCTTTCTATGTTTTCCCGAAGATCAAAGGTACGATGGGAAAAAATTTAATTTGCGAAGTTAGAAGGATCGGTAATGATGTTTTAACTAACATGTTGAAAACATATCTTCGACTAAGCAGATTTCGTGTTTTGAAAAATTATTTGAACTAATGAAACAGTGTTTAAAATGTGAACGAATGAAAGAATATTTAAAAAAACAGTAGTTACATTGTTAACACAAAAACATTTCCTAATACACATATTGAAAGGGACTCCAATCTATTGAGATGGCACAAGGGTTACCTACATTAAAGTGAAATGCAACAGAATACCAGTGACTTGCGACAAGTCAGCGAACAATATTTATTTGGGGTACGGACAGGGAACATTTGTTCGGGGGCGTGACAAAGATTCAATGTAACATGTCATTAGGGCGCCCTAATCCTCTAATTATGACGATTGACATAAAAGCGCCATCTGTGGCCGCGAAGAGGTGTCGGATGACTGCGTCCACACAGTGCACGGTGCTAGATTAAGCTTTACCTACGAGTACAGCATATACTTGATAATAGGAATAAAATGGTTAAAAAACGATGATGTTTCATATGTTACTGAAGTTATACTATATAAAATCAAAAACAAGTACCTAACTGGTTTTAATAATTATGCTATTGTCTTCTAAATACCATTACTAACAAATATTTATGAAGTTGAAACCTAAAAGTGCAATGTCTATGCTTTCATCGAATAATTTTACATGAAACCTAATAATGTTTTGTTGGTACTATTAATAATATGAGATATAATTCGTTTAAAATTTATGCGAAGCATCAAATGTAAATCCATCCCCTCTTAAAAATTTATCGAAAGCAGTATTGAAAATAATTCTATATAAATCTTCGGACGCATCTTGTGTAGAATGAAAAAATTGCGTTGCACAATTTGTATTATT
This sequence comes from Mimoniades nurscia nurscia, assembly GCA_018246595.1. NCBI lineage: Eukaryota > Metazoa > Arthropoda > Insecta > Lepidoptera > Hesperiidae > Mimoniades > Mimoniades nurscia. Next base: position 20,361 of record DWFO01000087.1, read on the forward strand.
TGAAATTTATTACGTATTTTTTATCATCGTTGGGGTGCCACCTCCGGAGCGTCGCGGGGTGCTTCGCCCTCCGTCCATATGCTGTCGCAGCCGCTAATAGATTTATAATCGGCGCAAATGCCACAAATCCCTCTGATCGCGATCTATAGTTCGTTATGCGTACTGATTGTCTTCGTGATAATATTAATTACTCTACTAACTAGCTGGTTCCTTTAGTTGAACGGATAATTTGGATGAATAATGTACTTTTGTTGCAAAAAAAATTGACGTAGTTTTTATTATCCGTCGTGATTTTCACAGTTGCTGCTAAGGTTCATTAATATGGGATCCATTCCTCACTAGACAGATACTTGAATAATAAATTTTGGTATTTATTTTAGATTCGAGTTATAAATAAAAACAGACGCAGATTTTGCGCATGTTCATTGCACCTGAAGCATTGTGCATTTTTGTATAGAAACATGAAATTAAAACATGTTTTTATAGTGCGCACAATTTTTTACTTAAATACATGGTGCTACTATTGAGGACTGATTGAAAATCTTTGTATCTAATACACATTTTGTACCTGAATACTACTGTACAAACAGTACAGCATGAGGCAATATAGCTTCTATAGACAAGCTTGAAACAGCCTTCAAACCATTTTCACTACTAAAAAATGATAGTTCTTCATCACTATTCTACATATTTTTAATTGAAATGTGAATTTCATATTTGGATACTTTGTCCGTTTAGTTAAAAAAAATAGTGAATGTAACATGGTCGTTTATAAAGTTGTTTAACTCATTGAAAGTGCGACTTTTCGAGTGGCAGCTGATCACGGGGGGAGTACAATGCGCTTAGTGGGTCGCAGCGGTGCGCACGCGCTGCTTTGCACTCTATTATCTCGAGAGCGCTTACACGGATTTATTTATGCGCATATTGCTTTGAGCTATTTTAGCTCACAACCATTTTTTTTCAGAAATGGTAAATGATTATTTGATTTTGAAGATTTTAAATTTTTGTTATTTTTTTTATTTAATGTCTACTTCTGTTGAGTGTTTTATTCGTAGGCAAGTTTTGATGATGAATGAGGGAGATGTTTGCTATTTATTTGTTGGTTAATATTATACAATAGGTACGTGATGTCTATGTAACAATATTTCACAATACAGATTTATTGGTCTGTATTATAAAATCATTATGCTGTTCGCGATCGAAAACTGATGTAATAGTTTAAATAGTTTAGTGTAAATAGTTTGGTACCTTAAAATGATCTTAATTATTGAATTCATGATTCTTAATAATCAATCGGTAAAAATATGCATTTTATTAAAATTTTATGAAGCAATATTTCACTAAGTAGGTTTTTTAATTTTCTTCATTATAACAGTTCTAATAAACAATAATTTTACAAAATTTGTTACAGTCAATTCGTTGAGGATTATCATAATAGTATAAATATCTCTTAGTGAATCCACAAAACAACATTGTTCACCAAAGGTGTGGCCACGCGTCGGGCACGCGCCCCGGATTAGACCTTTTAAATTTGTTACACATTGTAGGACATGGTTAAACGCGCTCCATTACCGAACAAATATTATTGACAGCTCCGCATCTGTCACCACTATTGTGGTGGCCAAACATCAGCTGGTGACACTCTTCGACTGAATTACCGATCACATTTGAAAGAGATTGAAGAATTGTTTACAAATGTGTAATAAAAATGATTACATTAATAGTTTTTATTCAAGCCATCAACGTAGCGCGATTCCTCGCCTGATGCAAATTTCAATAGGTGACGGTGACCACGTACAGTAATGTATTGGCAATATATTTGCTTACAGTTAAAATGTGTTTGTAGTTCAACATCATAAATGTATGCAAACAATTTATTTAGTATTTATAATATGTATAGCTTTTCGTACAAGTCGATGACAATTCAAATAATATCATAATAGGTATTTGTGATTAGGTGTTATCTATGTAATTATTTTGTGGTAATCACTAGTTAACGATGTAATGAATTTACGTAAATTCTTCGGTTCATTAGAGTGATATAGTTTTTTTCCATTTTTATGTTTTGGTTACTAGTCGTTAATATAAGCAGTGGAAAACAAGACACGATGATCATTCGACCAGATTATATTATTTACGCGATTTTTGGTAAGTTACAGTTTTTTTTGTATTTGTAGGATATAGTGTTAGTGTGTATAATGTGCGTATGCTAAATATTAGTTTTGACGAACTGCTGAAATTGTATATTCGTGCAGATCTTATACGAATACACAATTGGAATACAAATCACACTTGGAATATGCCTTATATATTTAAGATTTAATACCTTTAAGTTTGTTATTCACGTATAACCTATGATTAAATATATAAGTAAATATCGTCTAATTTACAATAATATGAATTATGTTTGCAGCTTACATGTCTTGTGCCAGTGATGCTATAATTTATAGTCCTATTGGCCGTTACAAAAATACAGAAACAAAGTATCAACCGGGAAGGGCACTAGGGGAATTTTTCGGAAGTATGATATTGCGGGGCATTAAAAGGAATCAAATGCAACAAGCGGAATTAGATCCTAAGGACGTAGGTAATGTTAATCCGGAATATAATAATGAGTACAACAAGGAACCAAGCTTAGATGGTCGGTATGAACGACCTGGCAACGATAATACTACAAAGACAAATGATTTGGATTACAACGGTCGGTATGATTCGCGAGGATATACTCATGACGATGGTAGATATCAAGTAAATAATGATGTACCAGCATCGAGAACTCATCCCGATATACCTAACAATGACTTACATTATGTTTTGCCACCCATTAATGCTAGGGAGAACACTAGAAGGACTGTGGACAAAGACCCTTATCCAATAAGAAGTGTTGATGGTAATGACAGTGGTAAAAGTTATCGTGATCCAGCTTCTGACCTAAGATTTGGAGTTGACGATAGATATCAACAAGATCGAGATTTTGTTACAAACCCAAATGGCACACCCAACAGAGTTTCAGAAGTGGGTTATGAATCTGGAATAGATATTAATGTACCACTGGAACCGTTGATACCTCCGCAACAAGAAGAAATACCCGAAGATGAAGACATGTATGGACTGAAAATTAATAATGACAATGAAAGCGGGACGGTAAAGGCTCTGACAGTAACGGCATTTACGTTTCAAGCGCAGCCTATTAGACCTGATAATGAACGAAATATCAGCATGATTGCAGTGTATTATATAGATTAGTTGTCCATCAATATGTCTATTAAATATTATTTTCATCAATGATCTACGGAAGATCTTTAATGCACGTCCATGTACCGCGACGTCTAACGGTGTAGCTCGACCAAAAAATCTCGTCAGCTATCAGCCATTATCATAATTGTGTGTATCGTATATTAGTTATAATAAAGGAATATATTTTTTATGTTCGAATTTTCAGATAATCTTTACTCAGCTTTTGCTATCGATAATGACCAAGTCCATTCAGCAAATAATCGAATTGTTAGAAATATTTTGGAAACTTTTATTCGAAATTGTTAAAAAATTTCTATGTCCGACATTAAAAAAAAACGGGTAAGTCCATTTTACAAATGCAACTTACGTTGTAACAATGATGTATTTAGTGTTTTTGTATATTATAATTAATTTTCGTATGGGTATTTTAATATGATCCATTTGTAACACATGATGATATTTTTTTTTGTAAGTCCGTATTATAAATATTTTTATTTGGTTTACGAGCATGACTTTGATATTTTTGATGATAAGCGATCGAGCTAATAATTTGATGGTGGTGTTTCCATATGATCCGTTTATGGTAGTACTTCAGAACCCGTAATGACGTAAACCTCTCATTAAATTGGTAACATTAATGTATAAATATTGAAAAGAAAAGATTATTATAAAATTGTAGGCTAAGAGTAAAGACAAAAAAAAAATGTTACAAAAATAAGAAATGTTATAGAACACGTTTACGTTTTAGTTTTTTATTTTCTACAACGGTAACCTTTGGATGACCGTCAATTAAAGAAAACTCGTCTCCTTAATATACATATGTCGTAATAAAATATGATACATACCGGTTGTCGTTATTATCATTGTGGTACTCGTAAAAGTCGTAAGTAAATTAAGACATGTTGTTTTGAGGTAGAGATCGTGTTTGACAAATATCAGGAAGTGGTTTTTGATAGCGAATGGTGCTGAGCTACTTCGTCTTGGTAGAGACTGAGCAGAGTTTTTCAGTTTAACTGCAAGACTTATCTAGTCGATGAAGAACTATAAGGTGAATACGATTTACCATGTACACACGCTTTTTTTAAGATATTTAGAAACGTGGATGGATTTTTAATTTTGAAATTTATTGATGAAAGAACTACCATCATAGGTTAGAAGAGAAATCTAAATGCGCTGACCTTCTGTAAATGAGGATCACTTAGGAAATCAATTAGCAGCACTGATGGTTGAATACAGGAGCGCATAATATGTATATGTAGATAAATTCAGGGGTACCTACTAATTTTTTTTTCACAAAGAATTTCCAAAAGTTTGAACAGTAGAATTTTAACTCGATGATAACGTATTTATGCTGGGTACATTGTTTTTTTTGTTTATTAATTATTAGTTTGTATCCTTATGTGAAAAATCTAAATATTAATAACACAATTAATAAAATGATACCATTGTGCGAACAATCGGTTGCACCTGTCAAAAGTTTACTTTAACACTTTTTTTGATTGTTAGGTAAATGTTAACCAGAAGGGGACCGGTGCTAATTATAATTCAGAAGACAATTCAGTCTCTATTTTGCAGCACCCGGCTTAGTGCGTCCGCACCGCCTGTTCACACATAAGCATAAATACACCGTACATTCGTATTGTATCTATTCAACTTGCCAACTCTACCACTCTAGCCACTTGAAAATTCAGGCTTCGCTCGCGGCGGTGCGCGGGTGGGAGGAGAGAGGGAAGGGGGGGGGTCGTTAGTGACATTTCGTATTCATGACGTCAGCCCCGGGCCGATTGTTTGCAATATTACTCTAATTGGAATTGTAATACGCGTACATTCCGGATAGTGTGGCGATACGTGTCCAAAATGTTCTAGTCTCTCATCCATTAATTTGTCGTATTAGTTTTACCTAAACTCGTTTTGATCCTTTTTTAACTCGGTCGCGTAACGAGCAAACCGTGTGTGTTATTTTCAGTTTTAATTAAACCTATTTGATAGAAGTTACACTAGCTAAATTAGAATGCCATACGTGTTGTACCTGCGATTGAGGTTAATTTCTTAATCGTATGAATTTAAATAGATAATACTATGTGGATTACAGGATACAGAAATATTCATCCGGGATGGGTCGATGCATAATCATAGCATGTAGGAAAATATCTATAGATGCTAAGTAGCATTGTGACGATTAATATATTAATATGCCTATTCATTGATTAAAATGAGGTTTAGTTTTTAAGGTTCAGCCTAGTGATATGGATTTCAGTATCGCCTTTCGGGGCTTAAGGGTTTGAATCTTACCACGTACCTCCTTACAGACCTTATGTTTTTTTACATAAGATAACATCACCTCTGTAATCCCCGAATAGGAAGGTAAAGGAGTGCATTAGACTCCGATATATCACCAGTTACGTTTACGTCCCAGTATAGAATAGTTAGTGAGCCTAATGGCATACATCGATCACAAAACTGGACTTGGAGGTAGAAATTTTAACTATATTTAATTTTTACAAAATTTATTTTAACTTTTAAATTCTACTTATGAAAATTCAGTAGTACCGGACTCGAGTTTGAACCCACGACCTCCCGATCCGCCGTCGCGCAAGCAACAACTCGACTAACGAGGCAGTTGATATGTCTTTACAATTTCATGTAAGGTGTGTCAAATAACGCTAACCCTTCACATTTTGTAACAATAAAAATGTTGATGCTAATGACATCTGTATTTTAATAACACTATTATTATCATTCAATTGCATTTAATATTAAGTTTGATTAAAATTTGATAAATGTTGTTACAGACCTGCAGTACAAGGTAATTTCAATAATTAAACATGCATGTTACATTTTGGTAAACAATTGGTATGTATAGAATCAATTTCAAGTAAAATAAATATCTACGTCTTGAAAAAAGATATTTTCAGAAATTTTCAACTTACGATATCTCTGAACGCGTCGTTCGTTTCTGATCTGGTCTGCGGCATTTGACGTACTCTTTTATTTTAAGCTCAAAAAATGTATATCTGGTGTTAATAAGATAGACTGAAAATAGTCGAAGTTATATGCAAAAAAAGGTAAATTGTTTTTTATTATTTTTCTGTTTTGAATATCTCTAGAATGAGTCGACCGATTATTTTTAAAATCTTATTCAATTTCTAAATGTAATCAGACCTAAGTCTCGATGAACCCCTTCAAACATCGCAGGTTTCCGTCATTTGACTTGTTATCGAGATATCGTACGACAAAAATTTATTTACACGCCACACACAGCCGGACACCACTCATAAAATATTCAGAATAACTTCCTAGGATCTCAAAACGGGTAGGCTTGATGAAAAGTAGATTTTTGAAAACCGAGACAGTAACAATAACTTTTCCTTTTTTGGACATCTTCTGTTTACAAAGCGGGACGTTAATAAACAGTCGTTTCAATTTAATTGTAAACGTGAAGTTAAATGCATGTGACGCAAGTGTTAAAAGGCATATGCGCAGCTCATACAAAAAACAGCGTACTGTTAAAATGAATTGTTTTTTATAGGCGTGCCGATTATTTGAAGTTAGAAGTAACTTCATGCCTGTAATCCCCGAAGAGGTAGGCAGAGGAGTGTAGAACACGTTCCAACACTTACTTTTACGTCCCACTATGGAATAGGCGGTGAGCCTATTTCTATACACCGGGCACTTATCCAGACTCCGAGCCACGCTCCAACGCTTCTTTACGGAAGCGAGAGCTGGGTATGCAAAAAAGATGATGAAAGTAAAATGAACGCGGTCGACATGAGGTCGTTACGCAGCATATGTGGCTTGACACTCGCCGACCGTGT
>DWFO01000088.1:0-27396 GCA_018246595.1 Mimoniades nurscia nurscia
TTAACAAAAAATGCTAAGATTCCAAGTTGAATGTTTTCTCTGAAAAATGAAAAAGTCGCTTAAAAAAACTAATTTTCAACTATGGGTGTTAAATAAAGGACCGCAAAAAATGAGATAAACTCAATAATACTATATTTAGGAAAAGGTCAATCAAAAGAACCTGAGATCCTTTGAAGTTAAGAAAAACGTCCGAACATTTGAAACCCAGATTATGTCAAGCTTCTTATATTTAAGTTATTAAGCTTCCAATTGAAACGTGCACGGTTAAAAAAATCATATAAAAGGTCGTTTGGACATAAAAGTGGTGTAAGGGATATCTCCAGTCGACGTCAATCTGTAGTAATGATCAAAATTTAATGAACCATTCTTCGACTCAAAGCGTTCTTTTACCTCAAAGGTACAAAATCTTTGATTACAAAAAATATGTACAATTTTTTGTTTGTATATCTGTTTTGTTTGTTTATTTAAGTTAAATTTGAAAGTTACAAAAATAGACAAATTATGCACTTAGTCCGTTCTCCTCTTTTAAGTTTTTTCTTTGAGAATTTACTGAGATTTTACGATGCTAAATTAATTCCTCTAATAAATATACACTAGACTATTTGGTGTAAAGAAATAATAATTATTGGTATAAGCTAACGAAAGGTTTTTCGTAGAGCTAAATAAACAAAATGTTTTGTTTATGGTGTTTTTGTGACAAATATTAAAATTTCACTAATGACAACTAGTGCGTCCTTTGTACTGCTAGCTCGAAAGAAAATGTCAATGTATTATACACAACCATCACCGATGTTCTTAATCTACGTATTCTCTATAAAACTACTCGGAAATAAAATGAAAATCGCTTCGAGTTACTGTCTCATTTGAATGAAATTGAATTCTACGAAGAATGTTCCATACTAAATTTAAATTCGGAATCATTGGAATGTCAATTTGAAATATAAAGGTAACCGAAACGTAAAGGTTTGGATCTGCGGTTCGACATTGTAGCGACGACGTTTTATAAGGATGTCGCTCCGTGGGTGCTTTAAAAAACTGTTCACATATGCTAAACTATTTAATAATAACATAAAACGATAATTCCTCTTGTCATTGACTTTCTTGTGACATATAATTACGTCTTTATATCTGCGAAGGGTTAGGCAACAGAGTAATTCCACTTTCCACGAGTTGTTTATTACGTTTCCGGAATAAAAACAAGACACAAATTGAGAGTCCTCGCTACTATTAGGAATTTTACTACGACTAATGTAACTGCAGTGAATCGACTGGTGGAAGCCTCCACGTGCATTCGACTTTTCATTACTTTTCTATTAAATGTACAAATCTACAAGAAGTCGATAATTTCCAAACACATCCAGTACATTGCTATAGCCCGCACCGTTCGCCCGGTCACCCGTCGCCGTTCAATACTAAACCCTTATCGCGACTACTCTCCTTATATTGGAATTCTTCTAAATCTCGAACTAATCCTATCGCGGCCGTTATTCCAGTTAAACCAAATATGTAACCGATAATAATACTAAGGGAAATTCCAAACCCGTTCAGATGTTACGCGCACTATGCTATTTCGCTAAATAGTTACATTATTTTTCAATAATATTGTATACTTGACTATAAAATAAACGGTTAACCTTCTACGAATATTCTAAATGTTATTTTAAAAACCTTCTCAGAGTCGTTCTTTGAGTGGGATTTCAAGCAACTAATGATCAACTAAGAGACGCGTACGTACATATTAGTAGACGTAATTTTATTTGCGCAAAGTTCGTTAAGAATCTACTTAAGTGTTGTAAAACATTTAATATTCAGCAAGCGTCGAGTTGAACACAAAGATTTATGACAGAACGACAATGTTTGGAGTGCGAAAGGCAAGTAGGAGCATAAGCCGCAGTGAACGTAATTATTCGATTTGCGCTACCTCCGCGAACGCCATTTGCGGTTTTTGTTCCAACTCTAGCGTCTCCTTTCTATAAAAGTTCTTTTTTGTTTTCTCCTGCGCCCGTCCCCCGTTAATGAAGGTCTACAGGATTCAATTAACCGAGGAGATTGGAATGTTTCGTGATTTGCACCCGGATACGCAATTCCATCAACGTCCTTCAATCCAATACGCTGCTAGTGTCTTGCAAATTACATCCTCCAGGAAACTTTCAATGAGCAGCTTCGCGAACTGTTCCGTTTGTTCTTTCTGATATAATGAAGATTATTATTTACGTTTTCATAAGCAGAACCGTTTAGAACTTTTATGATAAGCAATCTACTAGAAAAACGTAAATAATAAGTCTTGTAAATATTGTAGATTTCATTCTTTTGTATTTCTTTCCTTTTCTAAGTATAGCCCTTGTATTAAATTATATGCTGAAGCCCTGGGCGAGCGCCAGAGCTTCACGAACGATTCAAAGTGGAATATTTGCAACCTGGAGCACGAGGAATGTACTCATCTCCTGTCACTCTACTTGCGTTTTAAATATACACGTTCAATTTGAACTATTGTTACTCAACCTCTATAACCTGAGTTCAAGAAACCCTACACGAGTATCGCATTTCATTTTATATACCTGGCTAGACAGCCAGACGCCGAGATTATTTATATAAGACGTCGACTTTAAAATGGCATTCGTCTATATTTGAAATTAGATGGTCGGATAAGTTTTCAAAACTTGTTATTATGAAGTATCATACAACATTCTTTTTCAACGATGAATGAAAGTCGATATATCGAAGGTACACGAAAGAATGAAGATATGTTGAAATGTTTAACTGTTATTATTTGTAGAAGACTAATAAATTCAATTTGTAACACAAGTATTTAGATATGTATGTTAAAAATTAAATAATAGATCAAAAAGTGTTTTTTTTTACCGCATTTGGACAATGTACCTAATACATAAGCAATATACTCTACAAATTTGTAAATGGAACAATATTTTAAAAATATATTACATTGTTTCTTGGAAATAAATATACAATCTTCAACGTGTTTCTTTTGCGATTATTTTGTATTGAATTACTTCTAAGTAATATTCTGTAACAATCTTTCACTATCCACGTAAAGTTTGACAAAGAAAATACCAGCTAACATTACTTTAACTCTTCATTGCAACTTTATTATTAAAATTTCGGAATATACTTCAATAAATAATAATAGTAAATAGTTATCACGTTTCAACAGCTGTAGTTTTTTATATTATTTTCAAATTCCAAAAGAAATCAGATACAGTGATCATTTGATCTAAATAGGAGATACATACTTCCTGTAAAACAGGTTGCTGTAGAGTATTGTAGAGTACGTGTTTCTTACTTTACAAGATGTAAATATGACACAAAAGTAATCGATGTAATAACCGTTTGCTCCAAACAGAACGAAAATACTTCCGGTAAAGCATTGCGTAAAGACGGTTTTTCTTGCTCTACAAAATGCCTGGACGGTTCAAAATGAGCAAAGCATTGCGCGCAATGCAAAACAGAGCTTACAATAACTAACATAAATTGTACTCTGTTACCTACGATATATACATCCACATACAATTTCATCATTTGAATTTCATTGAGATATATTTTAATGTAATGATTTAAATGTACGTCGTACATAACACACCACGATTAAACAATTTAACATTACACGTTGTATGTTGTTACACATTACACATTGTATGACAATTAAAATGAAAACATGCTAATCTACTTAGATATAGTAACAATACGTAACATCACGTTATAATCCCCGAAGAGGTAGGCAGATGAGTGTAACACAATCCCACGTTCCACCAGTTACGTTTACGGCCTATCATGGGACCGCTGCCTACAAATAGAGTCATTTTAAGTATTCAATCACTTATATTATTATTCATCTTGCTACTTACCAAATAACAAGAGTGGCAGGTAACAAACACGGTCTCTCTCTCATGGAGCGTGATTCAAATTCCTGAATGTACATGTAAGTAAGCGAACGTTAACAAAATTCAGGTAATATTACAGGCGCTCTATAGCTGGCGGCGCAACGATTGAGTAATAAATCATAATATTATAATAGCTATAATGTAAACAGGACGCCACCCTTAGCCTCTCCCACCCGCGCCCGCTCTCCAAACAGTGCTTCATTTAACGTGATAAAAAATGACAAGCGCAGTTTGATAAATTAAGTACATGGGAAACTACTGTTGGTATATTTATGTAAATGTACATAGGTGTGTAACATACACTATTGTTATAAGCTGGCGCACTCTAAGTATTGTTAGGCTTCGATATTAGTGCCATCTAATAAGTGTTTGATTGTTAACATACTTTAATTTATAGCGTTTTTTGCACAATTTAATACCTAGTACTTGATATATCTTTTATAGATTTAAAATGACTATATGTTCATTAAAATATAAATCAATTGAATATATAGGATATCTGCATCAGTAAGTCTTTTGTGGTTTCTATGCTGCACGAGTCTCCTCTCACCGATACTCCCTCCGTTTCTTCTCTACCAGAAAACTTCTATCCTTTTTATTCTGTGAAAGCATAAATTAGGAATGGTTACAAATATTATTACGTAATTTCGCGTCTGTAATCCCTGGAGAAGTCGGCAGAGGAGTGTAATACGATCCCACGTTCCACCAGCTACATTTACGCCCCACTATGGAATAGGCACTACTCCCAACTGCTACTAGAACTTTCAACTGGAAAATCTAAGCAGATCAGATAGTACCCGACCTGGGACTCGAACCTAGGACCTCTCGATCAGCAGTCAGTCAGCAACCATTCGACCACCGAGGCAGATGACATACTATTAGCGTAATTCGGAATAAATTAACAAATAACAGCATATTTTTAATCGCATGTAGTTGAAAGACACTATACGAAAATAACCTACCTTAAGTGATTGAATAAAGAAATTTTAAACGGTTTTCAGAAAAAAATACGAGGTGATATACTCGTAAGTCCATCAATTATAAATCTATGTATGTAAAAATTGTATTAACTTGATTTCATGATAGCCACCGTGCCTGGTCGGTAATCGTAGGATGATATGTGAAACGATTAAGAAGCTAAGTGTTATTATCAAATCATTGATCTTTCGAGTCCGTATGCGTCGCGTCAGCGTCGATTTGACGCCTACGACACACCCACTTGGTGATTCGGTTTTTTCGCAAACCGTAATCGAACCCTTTAATTTTATCCTGATAATGTATATTGTTACACCATAACGCCAGGTCGTTAGCGTGGGAGTCAGAGAACACAACGTAACATCACGCCTGTAATCCCCGAAAACGTTTACGTTGTATACGTCCCACTAAGGAATAGGTGGTGAGCTATGCCCTATTGCCTTACATCGAGTACATACCCAAACTTTGTGACATTACTAGAAAATCTAAATTAGAAAAATCCATTTGTGCCCGACCCGGGATTTGAATGCAGAACCTCCCAATCGTCACTTGTACACCTTACGTTCGTGCTGTACGTTCTTCATTCTCTTCACCCGCGCACGCCGGTTTCGGAGACTTCTGACTTCAGCAGCGTCGTTTTTTGTTCCACAATTAGAACAACTTAAAGTAGCCACGTTCAAATGTGACCATGTCAAATGCATCTATGTATTATACGCGATACGGAGCGATGCGATGGGCCAGCTGAGCGCCATACAAAACGGATGCCCTATTTTCAGTGCACACTAATGACGAATATTTCAAACGCATTTACTAGAAATATTAAATGTCATATGTCTCCGAAATCAACGGCGTGTTCATACATAGAATAAGCAGAACAATGGATGTCGAGGAAGTCTAAGTCAGAAAGGTGTATAACAATTTGGCAGTATTTGGCATTCCATACCCTCTGCGTACCCTTTGAGCGACCCAGCGTAATGACACAATAAGAAAGATTACTGATTAAATTAAATCGCACATAATAAAAATTATACATTAAACCGTATTACAGTCACGTGTACCAAGAAGGGTCATTGTTTCAGCCTACGTTAGATTTCGTCCTCCCACTCCGAAGATCCTAGATTCGAATTTACACCGCTTTACAAAACATATGTATGTATTTTAAAATTAAATATCACTTGCTATAACGATGAAGAAAAACATCTCGAGGAAACCTGCACACCTTGGAGTACTCTGCCAATTTGCCAATCTGTATGCCCATGGGTATTCCGCCAATCCACATTTGACCAGCGTAGCAGTCGTCATCACCATCGGCCTATTGAAATCCACTGGTGGGCATAGGCTTCTCCTGAGAAGTTATGCCCATAATCCCCACGCTGGGCATGCGGGTTGGGAACCGCAGAGCACAGGTTCTCGCACCGCCTACGCTGGTGTCCACAGACGGCAAGGGCAGTGACAGCGTGGGAGACATGGCCTTAACACTTCCCAGACTGCGGGTAGAATTGTTTTCAACAACGGAATAACAAAATGGTTGATAATGATGATGCACAGACATTTGTGACCGTGCACTTGTGTAAAAGAGTCAGTTGTTAAATTAAAGTGTGTAATTAAAAAAATTGAGGTAAAAGAATTCAAGGGGCCTTAGTAAATGCGTGGAGGGAGCAACAAAGCTAGCTCCTGTAACGTTTGTCGAGTAAAATATACATTTGAAATAGTAATTTCATTCATTCATTCACTAACGTTCGCTTATCGTTCACCACACAGAACGACTGGATGACGAGGTTAATTTTAGAATAGTTAAACACCACATGAAATTAAAATCTAATATAGGTTGTTTACGTTCCGATAGATGTGTATTATAGTTTATTATATTATATGATTCGATTTTTTTATGTACAAATTTATCTATGTATAAATTCAAAAAATTATATACCTACATCGTGCTTGATGCAGATTAATTTTACAACTTCCTTTACTAGTCCATCAATTGTTTTTTTAATTATTTACATCGTATTACATAACAGCCGTAATCACCGGAAGTACTATCGAACCGCCCGCCCCTCGCTAATCCCACCACGATTATGAAGTATAACCCGCGCGCGATAACTTGACACCTACGCTATGACGTCACATCGGTGTAATTGTACAGTGGGAAAGAAATCCACTATGATTTCGCTTTTAACAGACTGTAACATGTCATTAGCAATAGTATAAGTCTAATCAAATTGAAAATACACGATATTTAATCATCAAAAGAATTAGATATACATAGCTGGAAGGTGTGAAGTTGCCGCAAACAAATTGTCATGTTGTATAACGTTGTCTGCAGTGTTACGTTGGAATCCCAGTTTAATATAGATTTTAGCTGGAGTAAAAGCTTATCTAACAAAACTATAGTAACATCAATATACCTATGTAGGTACTCGTACACACGGCGATTAGAGAAATAAATCAAAAAGACATTTGTTCAATAGAATATTTTCCTATAAGGATGACATAACAAAGATTTATTGAAAAATTTTGATGTTAACTTATATAAAAATAGAATATTTACATAGCGGCGGACTATCTTCAAAATGTAATCAGGGAAAAAATGATTAACCAGATTCGCCGATTGCTATATTCTAACGCAAGACAAACAACTTTATATCAAACTGAGCACTGGAAAATTTCATCAGACATTATTTCCTTGAGAAGACGTAAATAAACAGCGAAAAACATTGAGAGTTCTCAACTGGCCGCGCGAGTATCGTTCGATGTTTGCTCATCTCAAAAACTGGCGCCGGAAGCACTAAAGGCTTATCAAACGACGCCGGAAGTGAGCCAATATATCCATTTCCCTGTTCAGAGCGCAGCCCGGCTCGTGCCCAGCGAAGTGACTCGTTGTTTTCATATATTAAAATATTAAATAGTCTCCGCGGCTAAATGTATTCGGTTGGCTCTTTTCATAAAGAAATAACTTACAACATTGCACAACTACTCGTAGCTACAATTAGTCACTGAGCTAATTACAAAAGAAGACTTATTGGTTCGCTACTTATGTATTTCTATAGTTTCTCTTTAGTGTTAATTACATCGAGTATTCTTAAACGCTCTAGAAAAAAGTGTGTTAAAGCCTAATTAAGTAACTAATAGACAAGTGCTACACTGCGGGCAAAATTGTTCTCCGTCTTAACGTCGCTACATGTTTCTTTCTACCATTAAAATATCATTTGCTGGCCATACTCCAACGTCCAAATACTAAGTGAAATATCTACAAAATACTTTCCGGGGAACGTTATCTGTGAAACTTCCTTTGACATAAATCTGGCGTTTTAAACGTATCTGAAACTCTGCTGTACTTAAGCTTACTATATTTACAACACTCAAAGGTATGTTCAAAGCAAGCCTGAGTGCAAGGCTCACCGCCAAATTCCAGCGGCGTGCCGCAAGGGGCAGGGGAGAGGGGGTCAGGGGAGGGGGGCGGTTCTAGGAAGTAGACCATTGCACTTGCCCGACCTCAATGTCGCCATCAGCAAATTGCTAAACACCAGCTGGTTCTGGCAAGACATTTCAAACATGATTCACACCATTGGTCCGCAGCGCTTTCCAGCTGCCAGCGGTATGAATTACTATATATAAGTATCACATATGAATTCTTTAACGAAAACAATCAATGATATACATATTTATTATCAATATTTCGTGTGCACATACTTTATGTATAGTAAAATAACAATTTTCATAATACTTTCAATACTTAATCACCATCCTTCATAAAATGTATGCAAAGCAACGAGAAAAAATTTATTTTTCTTGTTAATAGTAAACCGAGCGTCGTGCAACTTACGTAACTTAATTAGACAAAGTACTCGCACGTTTTTCACACACAATTTAACAGCATTAACGATTTATACAATCAATCTGATCCCGTATCGCGCTGCGAAAATATTAAAAACAATCATTAATTAAAATATGCATACGTTTTTTAATGAATATCATATGGCACTTTGCATTCTGTATGGCGGTTGTGAAAATACTCTGGCAACATTTCGAAATCCAACGTACGTTGGGTTTTAGACTGAAATATGACTGAGTGCGACATTTTTTTTTTGACGAAAGCAAAAAGTTCAGTTTGGAATACGACTCGCGTGGATCTTACGACTGTGTGTACACCAAGCAATTGGTGGAGCACGTAACCAACAGGGAGATCCAGGAACGAAGATCAAGTAATATCTGTCAAGTGTGAAGCGAGGAGTTATTAAATAGCAACTCGCGGGCCGAGTGCACCCTGACCCATATCTAGTCCCTGCACCACCCAACTTATACGAGTGGACTTTATTGATTCGCAGTCTTAAGACGCTGTTGCCGTCCCTCTCGCACTCGGGGAGATGCAGCCGCGAGCCGAGCGAGCTACTTACTCAATATTCCTAAGGCGTTGAGAGCTTGCAGCAATAGACCATTTAGGCTACACGCACTATAATAAATGAGTGTGTTATGATTCGCTCTCCACATGTTTTTTTGTGCCTTCACTAAATAAAGTTTGTTCTTTCGTTATTAAAGGAGAAAAGTAGTGTAGATATGTAAACTGCGGACATTTTTGAGTATTTTATTACTCTTGCATTAAAGACCTGACATTGAACAAAGGCGTATTCCCGAAACTGATGTTAGAACTCAAGGAGTCTTGAGACTTTCCATATTCGATTTCTTCAGACTTCAACAGTTATAAATTACGCATTAGGGATTAAGTGCGGTCGTGTAAAAAATAATTTAAGAAATTACATAATATTAAATAAGGAAAAACGTGCTACATGCTATACGGATTACAATTTAAAATTTTACCAAAACTAGTGATTCGAAAATCCTACAAACATTGAACCACTTGTCGCATTATTGTAATATCTTCGTGCATGCCACGGCTCTTAAACATTTCACTAATAAAACGATTTGTCTTATATGTAAACATTTTAAATTGTGAACATTTTTAAACTGGCTGGTATTTTGTCAGTGTTTAAAAAGTGGTGACGTCATATTCTTTTGGTCGTGATTCCGCCGAGGCTGTTGTTAAGTAAGGTCGTTTGCGTTATGACAGGGCCTCGGTAAGCCGGGGGAAGCCCGGCGAGCGTGGGCGGCGCTGACCGCGGACAGGGTAAACGCCGCCAAGTCACTGACCCTCTGTGACTTTTTAACACTCTTAAATAATTAAGTGTACGTACACACTTCTTACACCCCACGAGCCTGCCACCTCAATGATCACTTGGACAACAATCATTTTAATATTATAGTAGTCGCCTAAGTTGCTATGATGCCAATTAACG
The DNA here is from genome assembly GCA_018246595.1 of Mimoniades nurscia nurscia. NCBI lineage: Eukaryota > Metazoa > Arthropoda > Insecta > Lepidoptera > Hesperiidae > Mimoniades > Mimoniades nurscia. Next base: position 10,169 of record DWFO01000088.1, read on the forward strand.
CGTTTTATGAAACTTAAATAAACGTTAAGTTAAATTAACTGTCATTAAATTTATACGCTATATGGTCAACTTGTTAGAAAAAGCCTTCTTATATCTAATAATAGAATTAAAATCGAAAGGTGATCATTAGTTACATGCATAAATACAAATTTTAAATTCGACCGTAAGACTTAACGCACGGAAATATTAAATGTCAATTTATCATCATCATCAGCTTTTGCAGTCCATAGGCCTCCTCTGAGTGGCTACGCACATAGTCCCCACGCTGAGTTGGGATCGGGGATCGCAAACATGAATTACGTAGGTAGGTATTCTTTTATGCTCTATCCGACTCAGTATGTCCGCTCACATGGGATTACGTACAATCGCATTGCAAGCCAGTACAACGCCCGGATAGAGGGTTGTGCCCCCGCCACCGATGCCCACTAATATGTCTATTATAACCTGTACCTACCGCGTTATGCGGTGAAGTTCACACGAACGGTTCCAAAATGTTGCATCGTTTAACGTACATAGATACAAACATAATGTATTCTAGCCATGTATGCGTATGATGTCCTAATTTTAAGTTTGTCAAATTTACGTCATGTAGGTATATTTTAGTGTATCCAAACTTATACTGAATGGCTTTGTTTTGGTACAAATTCTTTTTATGGCGGTATTTACTAATTTATGCATTACATATTCTATACAAAAGCAACTTTTTACAATTTCTAGCTCAGACGATACGAAATTGAAAATTCGTGAAGATATGTATACAACATATGTAATTACGTTGATAATACTACTAACATTACAATTGCTAGTTCTATACGGTTCGAAATTCAAATTTAGAATATACATATTACGCGACAAAGTTATGTTGATGATGTATAGTGTTCTAAGCTATGTAGGAAGCTAACTTTGCGTTTGTGTTATATAATATGCGGAACAGTGTCTACGCTTCTACACCGCGCGTTCTTCGAGCTTGACATAGTCTATTGCATTACGGCGCGTTGTTAACTAAGCTCCAACTATCTACCATGTATGTGATTAGTGTTGGCATGGTGTTTGCGTGTTCATAAATAATAAGCTTCATTTTTATTAAAATTTATAATAAGAGTAAGATAATTTATTCATTTGCAAAATTCAATACCAGGGAAGAACGTCGTGATTTGGTTAACGTAATGAAAATTAAGGTTCGGATATACACATAATTAATTATCCACAAGCATTTACTTTAATGTAAAATACAAAATATTTACCTATCTACATAATATAGAATGTTTAAATGAAATTGAAATCAATTTAACAAATAATTTCAAATCAAGTTCAGAAACAAAATATTTCAAAAGAAATAAATCTTGAAGGTACGAATATTAATAATTCAAGTACAAAGTAGTATGCTCCATGTATATGATAAATTAAATAAATCCAACGTTAATTATAGCGGCAAAATACTCTGAATAAAGCACATTTATCTCCTTCGCCTGGAGATAAATTATATTAAGCGAGTCGACAAAGTAATGCAAAGCTTTCAAGGAATTTGTTAGTACTTTGTGTAAATAATATAAGGATTATACTGCTTTACGTCACATAGTTAATTGCATCAGGCCGCGTATCAGCCGTACCGCCATTTTATATTACGTTCGAATTTTAAATTTCATCCTTTATCCCGAAGAGAAAATTGTATCTGAAGACTATATTATTAGATGTATTGTTTTCATCTAAGGGTTGACAGTTTTATTAGTTCCCTGTTTATCTTCACTTTCATTCAGACAGTTACTACTGCAGCGATGCAGCAAACAACTCTACCAAAAGTTTTACAGTGCTCCGAAAATCTCAGACAAGGCTTAAAAACTAAATATGTAATTGCGAGGGTCCGCTGAGCGGGATCTTCGAACTCTCTGAAAACCAACATTTGATACACGCGATCACATGAGAAAGGCTGACTGCAGCCCACATCGCTTAACTTCATCGATGAATTGCTATCGATAACTGCATTGAAACACCCACTGATATATATTTCGCAGATTTATATCAGTATTACCATATACTTTATTATCAGATACAGGAAGTATGATAACGAATCTTAGAATAGGTAGTATCATAAGAAATTGGCAACAAGGCGCGGGCCAAAAACGGCCAGAACTTAGCTCAACAATAAACTTGAAAAATCGAGGGGATTGCCGCGCTGCGGGCGCCGCCGAGAAAAAACGACGCTAACATTTCGCACTTAATGAAACTGTAGCTGAAACAAAATAAAGGAATTCCGCGTTTACAGAGCTGGACTAAGTATTGTTTGAAGAATACGGGGCCTATTCAACGTGAATCTTGATTGTTGCATTAAAATATTTACGAATGTGCCACAAAGCTTTAAGACAATATACCTATACTTGCAGTTCCTTTTCCTCGCTCACGTATCTTTTTAGAGCACCGAGCACATAGACGAAGACGCATAAGCCGTGTCAGTCACCAGCCAGCTATATGGTAAAAAACGCTAAATTAATCACCCCTTATCTCTAGAAGTAGAGGAAAAAGAAAAGCGACCACGTAATTACGTCCAGCACGATTCGTTAACAAGTTGGAAAATGCACAAAAAAGGCCATGATAAAAACTAGCGACCCACTCTTTCACAGATAATAACAAGATGTGACAGCGTCTCATTGTCCTACCTAGTTTTATATAAAATCCCTTTAGTGAGCGAGCGTCCAGCCGAGGGGCCAAAGTGGTGTGGAGGATGCAAAAGAAGGATACGGAGTGCAAGTTTTAATTACTCCGCGTCTACTTCGCGAGCTCGCTCCTCCGATGGGAGTATTTCGTCGCCCAACTAAAAACTCTCATTTATAAACTGCGTAGCAAGGACCCGTTTGCGAAGTTGATGAATGCGAAATATAACGGCTCGGTTACCAGGGTTGAATTAACTAAAATGGCCGTGCTATACGTATATGTCGAACAGTTTTCAACTTTAAAAACATTTCAGGAAGTAAACGCTATTAATTATATTTTATTTCAAGTTGTAAGCGACATGATTAAAGTAAACGTTTTAAAATAAATTTCACATTTTATACTAGGTATATGCACGCGCTACGCCAATAGTTATTATATGCGTCGGAGCGTAGAGCGTGAATTTTCGAATACAATGAGGGGAAAGTATGAAAGCGTAGACAACTGTCGGCAATTAGCTCGGGCAAAATGTAGGTGATCGATATCCTTTGTTTTGAGGACGTCAGCAGTCAATGAAAAATGACAAATAATCGACGTAGGATCGTAGCAATCAATCAATTCGTAGCCTCAATGGCGACGCTATGAACCGAAGAAACTAATAAATATTTTTTTGAATAACACGTCGTCATTAGATAAAAAATAATAGATAAAAATTACGCACGCGCACCTATTAAAAATGTGCATTTTAAGTTTAAATATCACTTGCTATAACGTTGAAGAAAAACATCGTGAATAAACCTGCACATATAAGAGTTCTAAAAAAAAATTGTTCTCTAGGCGTGTGAAGTCCGCCAACCCGTACTAGGCCAGCGTGGTAGACTGTGGCCTTAACTCTCCCATTCTGAGGAGACCCATGTTCCAACAGTGGAACTATAAAAGGGGTCTAAAAAAAGACGTCGTCATTCTGTACAAAAAATTACCAAGTTTCATATTTAGCTAGATATACTCGTATTTACGTTGTCATATAATTTGACGCTACAAATTAGATTAACCTGTGCTCTGCAACTGGAAGAAACATACAGCTTAATGATATGTAATGTGGTTTGTTTGACGAAATACTATTATATATGTATTTATAAAAATCATTATCACTAGCCCACCTTAGCCCATTGCTGGTCATTATCCCCAGCTGAAGGTACTGTGCGTAACCACCGCGCCGGGTATGTGGGTTACAATAATAATTATTATTATCTACGTTACATAAAACCGAAATAGTCGCAAACGATAACGCTATCGTTCACTTCGTTATAGCAGACAAGTGTTTTTCTTTAATTTAATTGAGCGAAATCGGGCCGAGTCACATTGCAGTGGCCCGGTTGGGTGACCCTCTGATCTAAGGGTGCTCGATAATGGCGGACGTCGCGTGACCCTAGCGGCTGTGAGCCGATCGCCCGTCGGGCTTACGTTGCCTCGCCTCCGTTTTTCCCCACAGAACAATATTAAGCCTAAAGTTTATTACACAACCTCTTAATAATTTCGGTGGCTTCCACGAATCGAACGAATTTTCATTTCGTGATGTCATGATTATCGATTCGGCCTCAAATAATCGAACGGCTCCAATACTTTTCGTTGTAATAATATTATAACATTACAACCCGCGTGTATTTACTCGAATGGGTAGGCAGAAAAGTATGGAACTCCCACTTTTTACCAATTAGGTATGTGTTAATATTATAGAAATGGTGGTAGAATTTACGAAATTTATAAAATGCGACTATTAAGAAGAACTAATTATGAAGCAGTTATCTGTCAGCTAAACTATGAGTTCCTCGTAAAATCTTTAGTTAACTTCCAGGCTATTGTTCGTAATGTAAGTTTCTCGGTGAAAATCGTCCGGCACCCTCCTAACCCCCTTCACACTCTGATTACTTCGACGAACCAACTTGTTCAAGTAAAAGTACTTACATGACGACAATGTAACCGAAGTTTTAAAAGCTTAACTGTTTGACTCACTTTGGGTTTATCAGGACGTTTTTATACTTTGCAAACAAATTATAAAACGCCGGCAAACAACACTTAGTGCCAAATATTACTACTCTTGCAAACCTAACGTGCTTTTTCTTTTGCTTTCTACCTACATTATAGGGATGTAACATACGAGTATAATAATAAAATCTCAACATATAATAATAAAATCTTACATATTATTTTAAGGCTTACAAATACGATATTTAATATATTCCTAAAGTCGGTGGGATGATAAAAAAAAATGTCTTTATTTATTCTGTAATTTTTTATTTTTCCTAAATGTTCTGCCATAATTTGTACCATCGCGGTAGGAAAAGGTTCTACTTATAAGATCCACTGTGAAAGTATTAATACAATGAAAAATTCTCGTTAGTAGTAAACAAAATGTATATGTGTAAATGAACTACCCAATAATAGTAGCAGTAAATTAGTATTTACAAATATCATTCGGTGTAAGAGAGTAGCAGCGGTGTAAGAGTGTTACAAGGTTGTTGTTCCGTCCAGCGCATCATGGACTCGGCCGAGGCGGCCGCGCTGTCGGCCGGCGGCGGCGGCGACGGCTCGCCCGACACCTACTACGACGCGCGCTGGCTCAACGTGCACGCCGACGACGGCACGCTGGCGGCCCGCGCGCGCCGCCTGCTGCTCGCGCCCAGCCGCCACTTCGATCACATCGCCGTCAACACCAGCTACAGCGCTGTTCTCATGCCGCCCTACATCAACACTGAAGGTATGCACTCAATCAAAAGAGAAACAAAGAGAAAAAGAAACGAATTTGATCCGTATGAAAACATTACGTTACATTATTTTATCTCATCTGCTTGAACTTCGACTACTTTACGAAATACTCTGCTCAAATTATTGCATTATATAATGGTTTTAATACTATTTCGTTTACCTATACTTTTATTTAAATGTACGTACCTTATTATACTGAAATTACATCAGAAAAACGAACATATTCCATACATTTCAAACTACATCATCAACTCTTGTTTCTCAACTTTATCGTTTTACTGTTGGATACCTACCGGACTGGACTTCTCTTGGAAGGACAAGGTTGAAGTCATAATAAGCGGCGCTGGTCAAGTGCGATAGAAAGATTAACGGTTGAAGTTTCAATACTAAGCTCGTGATATATAATTACGCGTATGTTCGTACTAGAGGCTAAACGGCGCGACGGGGTGCTATTCATCCCGATATGATATCTTCTAATAGGTAGCTCCGGTAAGCACCGCCACACTGAACCCTGACAACTGAATATTTTGACGTCTACATGAATCACACATCCATCATTCGTTTCTTTATTATATGTGAGCGTTTTCACCTTTATATATATGTGGTATGTTACACATATGTAGGTACATTTATACGTGTGCTTTGTATTTTATATTACTAGCACCTACCTACATATCTGGTGCCATAATTGCCAGATTATTATATGTTGTATCGTTAAGCTAGCTAATACATACTCGTATATACTGTAACTTGGAGATATATTAAGAAAATCTATAGGTCTACATTGAAAGAAAAAAACATTAGATAGAATTTTTTTATTTCATTCAACTCACCGTAAATACAACATAACAACACTAGAAGAACCTTGGTAGCAGCTATACGATATTTTAACTCTCGTCTGCAATATGACGTTTGTTATAATTTGCTTTCGAAGACCAGAAAAATGAATTTTTGTTGAAAACATGCAATTCACTCATTTTATGTGACCATATTGTTACTCCAACGAATTCGGCGTTAAAGTTAACGAGGAGCCACCTCTGACATTTAGTGCTCTGGTACTTATATATGTAACAAATTCACATGTCATAATAAATGTATAAAAAAGAATGTTACAGGCCATAAAAGCATTGATCACGATAAAAGGGTGACCTGATGTGAACATTTTGAAAGTTTAATGAGCGCGCTGAGAAGCGCGATGTGCGTACAGACTTATAATGTCAAGTTGTAACACATTCACTACCATTATGAGGTACTTTTATATCGTCACGTGTAACGCCGTAGGAAAATGAGTGACAGTCGAGGCTGTACGGCGCGTGTTCGTCCTTAAATAATGACACCTAATATATCGTTGACACACGAGGCATGCGGGTTGGCGGGGCGAGGGGTGGTGGAGCTCAGGGTAGGAAGGGTGGCATGATTTATTAACAAGTGGACTTACCTATTTTTGCCTTTTAGTTTCATGGAATAGACGTCATTTCAATATATAATGATGCCAGACCCATTTCTATGTACAGAAGGTGCTAAATATTGTACGAGGGCAAAGGAAATGTCTGTTATAAATATATGTAAGTGTGTTCTCTTGCTCTATAAATTATTTCCAATTGTATTCTAGCGCCTCGAGTCGAAGCGGGAGAGTCGGTATTATTAGTCAACGTAAATAGGACGTTTATAATATTCATTTGTTTTCGCCAAATCATTAACTTCCTTTTAATAACTAAAGTAATTAATTAATTACCTATATCATAATGATATAGCATCTTTTGTATTTTGAAAATGTCCTTAATTTATTTAATCCTGTCCTTAATTTAATCCTGTCGCGTTACAAATACTATGTATAACATTTTACTTAATTTTTATTATAAAGATGTTTCACAACATAAAAACAATTGAGAGCCGCAAAAATAGTGTATGTTTGAGAAAAATCGTGAAAAAGGATGAAATGTTGAGATAACCGATATCGATATAGACAGAGTTGACAACACTATTAAATCGTGGTAGCACTAACGCTACATGTGACAGCCGGCACGTGTCACCAAACACGTACATCTATTTCACACGAGAAAAGTGCGCGAGAAATTCTAACTGACAGCCAAACTTCACGAATAAGGTATACGAACGACTATATAGAAATATATACTTAACTATATCTGTGACATTGCTGTGTTCATTTTTTGAAAGCGAATAAAAAAGTATGTATAAATCGTCGGCGTACGTGCAAAATTCGCTATGAGTTTTTTAGTTATTTTTGGTTTTAGGCAGTTTTAATAGTTATTTCAGGGCACATACGAGTATACTATAAAAACAGCTATGGATAAATGAAATATGTGGAGTTACAAGAGTTACGGAATGTAGCTGTGTGACATACAACTAAGTGTCATGTAAAAAAGACGCCAAGTTAGTGTTATATTATTCACACAACTATAATAAATTTACGAAAGCGAAAGAAAAAATCGGGCCTGACATTGTGCTTCTCTGCACATAGCGACATTTTGCATGAAAAAAAGTTTCTATTATGTTTAATTTGACCATTATTAACAATGTTATCTATCCAATAGTAATTTAAATCTACGTAAATTAGATATATGTATGTAACATTGTCTTTTTATTGAAGTATAAATAAATTATTTGTATACTCTGGGTATTTATTTTAAAGACTAATATTTGCTTCCCCTATAAAGTTCGTAAGAACCACATAGCGAATTTCGCACGCACAACGATGAAATGTTAAATTGATTGTAAGAAATTGTGTACGTAATAATACAAAAAAGACATGATACCAACTATAACTATAACTATATTATAGGTACTACAACTAGGTATATTGTATTTTACGTAATGCGGAACGCAGTTTCATGTAAAAGATTCTGCACCCAGGGATTATATTAATTATCAAACTAATAAACGTAAGTTAAGAATATATTGACCGAGTTCTCCGTTTAAATGCTAAATAAAATTTTACCACTCATTAAAACATGCCGTGGACAGTGCAAAATTATTTGCGAATAATAATTAAAGCTAACGCTGTGAAAAGCCATAGAAATATTAAGCGCGGAAACTGAGATCAGCTTGTAAATTATTTAATGAACAAACTTCAATTTGATGCGGGGACTGAATTCACATTGCTATTCACATCACGAGCTGGCACTATCTTAAATGCACACGATATATACGAGTATGTGTGGACTCTCTAAAGACAGTTTTTGAATGTTGCCACGAAAATAATTCATTAACGTTCTCAATTAAGAAATTAGAAATAGCCATATATAGATTTTTAAAGTGCTGTATTGCATAATAATGCCGGTTAAATAATAATAATTTTATTTATGAACTTAACAACGCCATGATATTGTCGAATGACATGTCCGTGGTAGTCCGGTTCCATCCGGGAAATTTAAAAATTTTCTTCCATTAATCTCAGACACCATGGTCGGGCCTAACCATTAATTTTTCCGGCCAGCGGTCCAGGAGAAGCAATCCCGGACGCTCAATGAACCAAGTTCGCCAATTACGCTCCTTTTAATGGGTGCTTAAATGAAATTTTCTCTAAATGGTTCATGGGCGACAAAATTTACACTATGAATTTATGTATCGAACAATTTCGCACTTCGAAAGTGTATTTTTGTATTTGACCCGTGTACAAAGTACAGTAGTTTTATAAACACCCAAAAAAATTCTGTGATAATAACGCAACTAAGGTTTAATAAATGTTTTTTTTTAAGATTTAAAGACATTACATCGAAATGACCAGTTACTTCGCGAGTCATTATTGTCAAGTTTATAATGTGTAATTGTGTAATAATCACATTTATTACTGTAATTAATGCTTATTGTTCCTTTTTCATTTTAATTATCTGAGTGTCGTTTAGTGATTGTAGTTAAGGGTGTCACTCGTCCTGCGCCACACTGAGGATTGGACGTTACATTTCATTCATCTTCCTTTTTAATTTCAAAGAGACCGAAGAGTTTATTGTATTTTGTTACAGATGAAAAAGTTCAAAACCAGATAGCCTGGTCGGAGCACCTGGACCCGTTGTTTGTGAACAACTACGAGATCGATCCGTCCCTGTCGTGGCAGTACTACGCCTCGTCCACCGGCTTCATGAGGCGTTACCCAGGTACCTCGTAACAATAACCAGAGAGAGCTAGCCAATGTTACTAGTGTTCCATCCGTGGGGGTGGCTGGTAGGCTTACTAAAGGGACTAAAAAACCTAATACAAGCACGAGGCTCAGAAACTAAGATTTTTATTGTAAAAAAGTTGCTTTCAACGGCCCTCGGTTGGGTAGCCTCGGAAGTATGAAATGTTGTTACAGAATTTAAAATGCATAATTGGCTAATCCTGATGTACAGACATATTTTAACTCGATACATTTCCTGTTTAGCAATGTCCTGGCCGCCCGAGGATGGTTATTCGCACCACGCTCGCGATTTCTACGACTTCAGATCATCGAACTGGTTCGTCGAAGCGGCCACGTCTCCAAAGGATCTGGTTATCCTCCTGGACGACTCAGACGACCTTAGTTCCTCATACCGGCGCTTGGCCAAATCGACGGTGTCCGCTCTACTCGACACACTGGGACCCAACGACTTCGTTAACATATATCGATACAGCGAGTCTGTTTCGGAGATCCATCCATGCTACACAAAGATTTTGGCCCAGGTAAGTTCATATTAGGTAAGTTTGGCCCAGGTAAGTTCATATCGACTTTTTCTCTATGACGTGAATACGAGTCTACTCTCGGATAAGACGGGTTCATGCCATAGCCGACCACGCCGGCCATATGCGGCTTGGCACATACTTACATATAACTAAAAACCCCTTTTCCATGCATAGATACAAAATTAAGACTAGTTCTCATCATCAATTCTGACGTAGACGAGAATCGAAAACGCTACCCCCGTCTCAATGGTCCCCGCTTTTGATTTCTTCATTTTATGTTATATTATAATGTAATTTGTTAATATAAATCTGGAGCATAAATAAAAATATAAGTCAATTGATAAAATTGACTTTATTAGTACTATATTATTATTATATTAAAAGATAAATATATAATATTGGATACATTAACAGTTTCTCGTTTGAAGCCATATAAAATAATTCCCTGCATGTTTGCCTAAATAGGACAATTAATCCAGGAGTGCTCCATATTCGACCGTAATTCATTAAATAAGTCTGAACGTTATCGAGGTGCTTATGTAAAATAGTATACTTCGGTAAGTCTATTATCTGCGCTACTGTTGGACCATAGACTAGCATGTATCTGACATTGACAGTTTGAACGTCAACAATTAAAGTTTTATATCATTTACCCTATACAAAAGTTTAAGCTACCTACACTCATTCTCCATAAAAACTAATTCTACCAAATCTCACTCCGTCCTGAAGGGGAAATTCCCAGCAACCAAAGATTACACTTCTGATACACATTTTTACCGACCCATTTATTAATACATAGATGTTGATAATGTTATATATTCGCTTAATTTGAAGGGAAATTATGAGAACACCGCAACATATTATACCAGCAAATAACGTATTTAGGCTTCGACGCCGTTATAACGATGCCAAAAGCTGGCTTACTGGCTTAACTTTATCAGTAAATCCACGTAATACGTGACCTACAAATTTATTAATCAAATTGAACGAACGTACGAGTACAAAGGCAGGTGTCACCGCAAACGTGTTCATGTATATTAGACATATATGTATATACATACATATACATTTGTTTAATACAAACGTTCGTCGTACAATGAAAATACGCTTTAATCACATTATAACTTGACAATAATCGCCTGACGCCAACACTAGTATAAATTGTGAAACAATTAGCGTTGAATTTAACACTCACACACTAACAAAAACTAGAACGGAAAAACGTTGAGTTAAATTATTCGTAAACAATAATCGGTAGTATTTTATAAATTGTTAAAAGCATGCTAATAGTTTTTTTGGGAATAGACATATAATAACTGGGCTTATCAGTAGATTAGCTTTGAAATTCGTTGTACACGTGTAACTAATGAATATGAACCGAGCAATATTGAATACCCAACGCGTTTCATATAGCGCACGAATATCATGTAGATGGAAACATCGAAATCAGTTCGGAATTTAACAACACCATTTGTCGATATCGATAGAATATTAAAATATTTTTATTATAGTCTTATACGTACATAATTGCGTATCTTCAATTCGGGTTCCTAACGGGGTAGGCAGAGTGTTGGTATATTATGTTTTATTATAGTCCTTATTTTCAAATTCACATTTTAATATCATCAGCTGTTGATGTAAAAATAATAATGCGATATTTTTATTATACTAAAGATGGTTAACAGCTAAATCTGTATCCTGAAATTAGTGGGCAAATGCAGGTATCGCGTGCGGGCCGCCGCGTTACGATACACATCTCGTCGTGATTAGTGTGTACGCGCCCTAATGGATTCAATCAAAGACGATTTATGCGGTCCATTAAAAGCGATAAAAACCATTGCCGTGCAATTTTAGCGGGCTATTTAATTTGGTACCACATTGATAGCACAGAATCGAACCCTTCAATATATGTTTGCGAGCAAATCTAAGTTGAAAGAACTCACCGTTTACATTAATATCTAGGTGTATTCATTTTATATAGTTTATCGAACTCTACGTAGCTTTGGATAGACTCTGACTGAAGGGGTTAATTAAAGATTTTTCTTATACTAAATATTATTGATGGCTGACAGATCAACATATATAGATAAATAATTACACATATTACATTTCCCGTGACCGGCTGTTTTCTTAAGGCATTTGTTTCAATCGAATCCTTTACTCACTACACTGTAAGCATACACGTGAGAAACCTATTAACTATTTAATGTATTATTATATGACGTCATCTACTTAGTTAAACCTACATATTTCTGAAACAAATTGGAGGTATACCTTCAACTGATATCAGTGTCAGAACGCAACAGTGTCAGAACTCTTAAAAGATCAAATACTGTGGGCCCACAGCAAAGTTCGCATCTTGGTGCATATGCGACAAGTGCGTTTCTTATTATGAATAACTTACTCATTACCAAGATATTCGTACAAAGAACCTAATTTACGATTGATCTACGTTTTGTTTAAATTCTTCAAGTTGCGTGAAGACCCGGAAACATCTACAAAAATACGAAGGCTATGAGAGCAGCTTTAGGCAAAAACTATGTCCAGCCGTGGACTAAGACAGGCTGATGATGATGATGAACGGTTTTTTTTCCGAAACACGTAACATCACGCCTGTAATCCCCGAAGAAGTAGGCAGAAGAGTGTAGTACACTCCTACGTTTCACCAGTTACGTTTACGTCCCACTATGGAATAGGTGATAAGCCTATTGTCATTCTACAAACAATTGTCCAGACTCCGAGCTACTACTAGAAAATTTAAATTAGAAAATAGATTTAACCGCAGGGCCTCCCGATCGTCAGCCGCGCTTGCAACCAACACGACCAACGAGGCAGTCTTGAATTATAAAAAATAAAACAGTACCCAAGACAAACCCACGAGCATTACTATAAAAGTAAATATAGTAACGCACGACAGTAGAAGAAAGGTTGTGAGAGAGAGAATAATGAACTTGTTACAATATTCGCAACGCTAAACACTTACCCTGGAAAAATGAATTTGAGTCTACACATCACTATACCAACGATATTGTACCGTGCCAATGAAGTTCAATAAGAACTTTAACAAGAAAACTAACACATGTAAATTACTAACTTGGTTAGTTAGTATAATACATATAACTGACAGTGCTGTTCCCTAGACGAGACAATTTTAGAATTACATAAATGACACAGTTCGAACTTCAGGCCTTATGCAATTCTAGTTTTCCATCTGTCGGTTTGTTTCTCGCTAAGTTCCGAGATAGAATCTATCCGCAGAGTGGAGAGAGCGGCAGGTGCGAGAGACCGCGCCCCTACCGTGCCGTATCTGTAAAGTTTTAAACTTCCAAGTTTGCGCCTACATGCGACTTATGACAAGTTCGGAGTAACCTACCTGGCTTGGTCGTATCTTCGTTTATACATACATCTTTAGTTGTTCAATGATACTGTGTTAAATGAAAGGATTTAACTGATAGACTGTTGAAGTAGGATACATATTATATGAAGTTTAATTATGATATTAAATCGATTTATAATTTTAACTTTATTTATAGTAAAAGACTATCGAGATGCTATGTGGTTCAGCGTAAATATATAATACGAGTATAATAGCTAATTGGCTGGCTGGCTACATTAATTCTTACCTTACACCAGTCCCTTCTACAACTGTTAGCAATCTGAAACATCTTTATCCACAGCGTTCCAGTACAATTTTACATAAATACAGGCTTGTGGGTAACCCATACTTATGTGACTTTTATAACCGACCTGAGAGTCTTGCACAAGGTTAAGATATCCCAGTAGCAGTTTTTTCTTTCTATGTCTCTTGTCATAATGCTGTTGACCCCAATGGCCTTCACAGCTTCATATGGCTTTGTGGCGAACCTAAGTGGCGCCGCCAGGAATTACGGACGAGCGGGAGGGGTGGGAATGAGGTTCAGCACCGGACTAACAGTGGCAGTAATTGGTACCAAGTACTTAACGTGCCCTGCGAGGAAAAGGGATGTAAAGATTCACCACTCGTGTTTACATATCGCTAGCAAACCTCTACCACCTTAAGGTTGTTACAGTTTCTTATACTTTAATACCATTGCATGTATACATAAAGACATACTAACAGTTACCCGCACCACTGAAAGGGTTTAATGATAAAAATAATCATGGCGCGAAACTTAGATCCATCGCTTATGTTACAAAACTGAAACAATCGCGTTATGAAAATGCAAGTAACAAATTCTCTATCACAGTAAATACCAGATTCACCGATTGATATTCATGTGAACTGAAACAGAATTATAAATATTTACTTGATAATTTCGTGCTTTGAACATATTATACAAGTTTTATATACATACGTATAGTTTTCATATAGCAGAGCAATTAAATGTTCAAATAACATTCGTCTCGTATCCTAGTTAATACGTAATACGTTTTCATTTGTATGGAAGAGTTTGTTTGTTGATATAAACGGCTTGAACCCTATTGCGGCCGTGTCAATACACCCTATAGATTTACGCACGTACAATCAGTAACATGTGAATTAGTGATGTAACGAATATTCGCATTCGCATTCGCGGTATTCGCAAATTTTTGCCTATTCTGCGAATGTTTTGCAAATGTGAGTATCAGAAAAAAGGTTAATAAAATCAATATATTTTTAGAATCTTTTCTTTTAATAAAATCGAAAGCATATCTTACATTTTTTATACAATATTTGAACGCTACTGATATTATAACCCTAGACTATTACAAAAGCAGCACTAGTAACACAGTCGACGAAAAATTTTGATTCATTAAAGTTCGTTACACACACACACATAGAGCGCATTGCGATGATCCAATTAGCAAGCGGCATGAAAAAAAAATTCTCTCGGTTTTCAGCACTTGAATGGTGAAAAGCTCTCGCGGTTTACGTTCGCTATTATAAATATTTTTGTAACATATCTGAGTCCGTGAGTACGCGGCACAAGTCCTTGACCCCCTCGAGTTTAAAGGCCAGTCAGAAAGTGACTAACTCTCTAGACCAGCGCTTATGTTCTATTTATATAGCCTCGCTCGCCAGCATACTTGCAACTACATCACTATACCCTCATAGTGACGGAAACACTGGTTTTGCAATATTTTTAATAGCAAACGCGAGCCATCGCGTTTGGTTACAACCTCGCTTGATGGTAAGCGCGATGTGCCTAGGAAGTAGCGTGTTTGTCTAAAGTGCTTATTTAATTCTGTCCGGAATAAATCCACATTGTTTAATACCTACTTGCAAATAAACAATCAAATGCTATCTAAATGAGAGGCCACAAGTGCGACCAGGGTATTATTATCTTTGGTGTATAAAATAATTTTGAAATTAATAAAACACTATTTTCATACTCATTGAAAATTTGTAATAGTAAATATTACAGGCATTTCCCTTCCCTTTTAACTAACTTTAATTTTCGAGGATTTACCTATACATTTTATGCACAAACTAAGTTGCACACAAACTATGTTTGCATATTATTACTCTTTCATTAGGTTATTTGGAAATTCTATTAGCGAAATTCGTATATGTTCTATCGTGCCATAAATTTTTACGTATGGGACGTTAATATACGCGGCGTTTGTCAGGCGGTGCCTGAAGCGATACGCGAGCTGAAGAGCGCGTTGTGGGCGGCCGAGGCGAGCGGCGGCGCCGCAAACCTCACGGGCGCGCTCGCGACCGCCTTCGAAATACTTCACAGGGTGAGTATTTTCGTACTTTACGGCATTTGTAATGGTTCCAACTTTTTACATCAAAAATATCCACCTCACCACCACTTCACATTGGATTTCTGAATAACACTCCCATTACGTACCTACGTATTGTACCTACAATTAATAGGAATTCTTTAACAAAATAATACCTACTTTGATCATGTGATTTAATGTTTTGATCTAAAACCTATAGGAAATTTGGATTATTTATGCTAATAAAACGATTTCGATAAATAATGATTTTGCAGTTTATGTTTATATTGTAACATAAGTAAAAATAGCAATAAATAAAATAGAAAAAATATAATTAATAAACGGAAGAAAAAAAGAGTTTGTATTATTTGCTATCGTTGTAGCCAAGTCTGAAATAGAAATTAAAAACTCAATAAAAAGTGTAAATATGTATATAGGTACATATTTATGTTATAACATAGTTAAAAACATTTTTTATTAATCCATTACATGTATTCAATGTTTAGTACAACCGCACTGGGCTGGGCTGCCAATGCAACCAAGCGATCGCAGTGGTGGGGGCGGGCGGCGGCGCTGGGGGGGTGAAGGGGCTGTTCCGCACGTGGAACTGGCCGCACATGCCCGTGAGGATCTTCACGTACCGCGTGGGCGGCGACGCCACCTCCGGCCACAACATGAAGGACATGGCCTGCAGCAACAAAGGTGATGAATTAACTCATCTCACTATGAAACTATCCTTCATTAAATCCATTACTTCACGTAATCAAGCGATAGATACTACTTAATAATTTTATTTTGGGCGTTCGAATTTTACAATCAAATATCTTCTCAATATACAAATTTAAAATAAATCTCAATGTAAGGTAAATTCAATCTAAGTATTCGGTTCGGTTAACGTTAACGTAACTATTGGAAGGTTATTAGTTATAACAAAAATGTACAACTGCGTGAAGGCTTCCACGTGACCGTCAACGATCACGCCGAGGTACGGGCGAAGGTGCTGCACTTCGTGGAGGTGCTGGCCAGGCCGCTGGTGATGTACCAAAATGTGCACCCCGCGCACTGGAGCCCGGTGTACGTCGGTGGGAGGGTGAGTCCCAGTACCACATGAGTTACTAATCCTTGTTATTGAATAACCTTGAGAGTCCATTAGATAAGACTCCTATATGGAATTTGGAGTGCCTTGTAAACATTATAACAATCATGGTTTTAATCAATGGAAAATATTTAATGTTCTATTGAATAGAAACAAGTGACAATTACAATTATCACTCAATGTGATTGTTGTAAAGGACACATCACAAGTGACCCAACAACTCACAATGCAAAAGCTTTAGAGGTTCAAGTAAAATGTACATACGTCTAAAAATTGTAACATCACGCCTGTGATCCCGAAGAGCTATGCAAACGATTGTAGTACACTCCCCTCGTTTCACCGGCTACGTTTACGTCCCACCATGGAATCTTGG